>VDFB02105047.1:0-23614 GCA_007258455.2 Sequoia sempervirens | reverse complement strand
AACTTCACTTATTTCAACTAATCTATGCATATTTTCATCAACTTTTATATTTGCACTTTCAACAATATTTCTCAATATTTTATTGTAGCATATATATGCTTTTCTTTTGGTTGAATATCCAAGGAAAATACCTTCATCATATATTGCATCAAAATTTCCTAGGTTCTCATTGTGTCGTGTGAATTGTGAGTAAAGAAATAAAACACACAAACCCAATGAAATGTATTATATTAGAGAATTGAAGCACAAAATTAATCGAATTCAAAACAAAATCAATCACTAAAATCGTTCCATTGTTTCCTATCTCTAAGGATTCCTTGAATCATAATGGCTTTTGGATTTTTCATGCACTATGACTTCTAGAATGACAACCTAGAGAATGGATGTTGTAAAATGCAATAATCTAATTCCTACATGATGATAAACTATATGATTGATGCCATGATGCTATGATATTGATGTTGTTGTCTATAGATGAAGATAATACTATGATAATGATGCTAAATGCTATGGTGGAAATGTTGTGATGGAAGATAAAGAGACTAAGATGCAATTATGAAACAAAGCCATGGTTCTAAACTTTATATGATTCTAAAATTCTAAACTCTAAATGCTAAATTTCTCTAAATGTTCTATGCTTAAACTCGAAATGCTCTCAAATGCTCAAAGTTAAATTCTGCAAAGTAAGTTTTCTCAAAGATGGGATGCCAAATGCAGGAGAATGGGTTGTATTTTTAAGATTTCCAAGGAATATTATGATTTGGCAGCAACCAACAGTCAATATTTCAGCTGGAGAGATGAATGGTGGAGAAGGAAAAAGTTAGAGGGAATCATGGAGGATGTTCTCTTTAAAAGAGCACTTTTCTAAGTGTTTAGAAGAATAAATGAAATGGAGGAGCCAAGTGTCCAAGGTTGTTTCAAATTTGTTGAGGATATTTCCAATTTAAATATTAGAGATATTTAAATTCATGAGACACTTGATGATGTGACAAGAGGAAAAGTTACAGACATGTGCCTAAATTCAAATTGGGAATTTAAATTTAGTGAGAAGATTATTAATTAAATAAAACAAACTATAAGAATTTGTTTATTTAATTAAAATTAGAAGAATGTGATTTGAAATTGTAGAATTAGAAAAGTGCGAACTATATAAATAAATTTAGAATTTATTTATAAGTAGACGAATTAAAGGAGGTTATTAATTAAATAACTTGTATTTAATTAATTAATTATCTTGACCGATTTTAGGTGTAGACACTCATCATCTCTTTTAATGTAACATTTTCTTCCAAACACCTTCAGTAGGAATTTTTCCATATCACAATTCATAAGGAGTCTTTGTGTTGTTACCTTTGATCTGAACTCTATTAAGAATATAAACAGTAGTGTGAATTACCTCTCTCTAGTATACTTCAGGTACATTTTCCTCTTTCATCATAGTCCTTGCAGCTTCTTGAACAGTCTTATTCTTCCTCTCAGCAACTCCATTTTGCTGAGCGGTTCTAGGAGCTTAGAAAGATGCCTCTTTATACCATGCTCTTCACAAAACATATTAAACTCATTAGAGGTAAATTCTCCACCATATCCTTGAACACCTGGAATCTATATAGAGCTTGAGCTTTCTCCCTAAAAAAAGTAACCCATGTCATTCTAGAATAATCATCAATAAGAAGCATTAAATACCTGTTACCATTAAGAATTCTTGTTCTTGTCAGACCATAGAGGTCTGTATGAATCAATTCCAACATTATAGTAATTGATAGTTCTTTTCCTTTAAAGCTACAACTGGTTTGTTTTTCCAACTGACAACTTCTAAAAATAGTATTGGTAAGCTTTGTAATTTTTGGAATATCCTTGATAGTTTCTTTTGAACTAATCCTAATCAGGTTGTCAAATTTTACATGTCCCATCCTTCGGTGCCATAGCCAAATTTCATTAACTTGAGACACAAAACACTAACCATCAACACCCTTAAGCTGATAAATGTTTCCATATGTTCTTCTTCCTGCAGCTACCATAGCTCTGGACCCTTTTCTAATATCACAAGTATTATCCTGAAACAAAAGATTAAATCCTTTGCTACACATTTGTCCAACACTCAAGAGAATATGCCTTAATGCCTTAACATAATAGACATCATTAATACTGTGTTTTCCATCAAAACTAATTGTTCCTTTTCAAACAATATTTGCACCAAAATCATCTCCCAACATGACTAATCCTCCATCATACTTTTCAAGTTTAGTAAACTTACTTTTGTCTCTAGTCATATGATTTGAGCAGCCACTATAAATTACCCAATAATCTTCATCTTTTCTAGCATGAAAGGTAGTAACCATAGTTCCTTCCATCTCTTCCTTCTTGTTTTCCAAAGCACATTCCTTTGCACATCTTCCATGGTTAGTGGACACTAATTTATTCTCTAAGGATAGAAACAAGCATTCATCTTAATCACCCTCAATATTAGATTCATCATCAAAAATTCCAACATCTTCTCTAACATAATACAATTTATTAAAAATTTTGTCCTTTTTTTCTTTATTGTCTCTTTTCTTCTTTTTTATGGATCTGTTTGGACTGTATACACCTAAAAAAATTCATCAAATTCAATTAATTAAATATAACCTATTTGATTAATGCTTCAACTACATACAAATAAGGTCTTACTTTATTTATATTGTTCACTCTTCTTTTAATTCTACAAAATCACATATAATTAAATAAACAAAATACCCTAAACGTGTTTATTCAATTAGCCTTCCTTAATCCTAATTAAGAACTAGAGCACATTTCTACAAATTTTTGTGTGCCACCTCATAAAGGTCACATGAAAATAAATAAGCCTAATTATTAATTATCATTCTCCTCACACACTTCCACCAATGGGAAAAACCACATGGCTTTATTCCCCCACACTTCCAACAAATTTGGAGCACATGGGTCTTTATTTCACACACTTGGGAATCCCATACATTTTGTGTGTTTCCAATTGATCAACGTATTCTCTCCACACACATGGAATGTTGTCCTTGGTCAAGGGGACAACATCCTGATTCCTTTCATCCCCACTGTCTATTATTTCTCCTTCGAATCTAGACTGTTAATAGGTGACACCTCACAAATGCTTGAGAAACCCTATAAATTCACCCTCTCACCTTAGCATTTATCATCGACAATTTGAGTAAAGTTACTATTATGGTTTATCTCAGGAGCTTGGAGCTTTCGTGGAGTCTTATACTTAGTTTTCATATCATGTGTTACTTTGCATTCTCATCTTAGATTAATTAATCGCTTCATAGTTACATTTTATCATCCCCATTGCATCATAGTTACATTTTAGATTAGTTTTTTTTATTTTTGCATTTGATCGTATGCATAATCATGGATAGTTCATTATAGTTTCATATCATCTCACTCATCTCCATTTGTTCATTCATCATCAACATCATCCTTTGTTTATTATCATATTCATTATCCTTTCCATCATTTTGTTTCATTTAGAAGGATACCACTAATCATTCCAGCACACATTTGCACATAGAAATCATCTTAGCTTGCATATTAAGCATCAAATATCATTTTCTAGGTTATAATTTTAAAAACCATTGTTCCCATAGAAATTTGAGGGCCAAACAATTTGATAAATCTCTAGAAATAGAGGACAATGATACGTATTTGAAAGATTTGATTGTATTACGAATAGAGTAGGTTTACTTGCTTCAAACTTTGAATGTAAACCATCTCATTAAGATTTGTGTTGAGTACATTAGATCTCTCGACATTCGAAACACACACATGGACATCTTGAAGCATAGTGACCACTATTTCCATAACTAAAACATTTAAAAGGTAACATACCTTTGTACTTTTCGGTACCTTTCTTCAATTTCCTTGTAAAATTTTCTTCCAACTCCTCTGAACCTTCACTATCTGGATCATCTTCTATCTTAGTGGCTTTGAAGGTTGTTTCTATTTTCTCCTTTTCGTTTCTAAATTTCCTTATTTCAAATGCAGTCAAGGTGCCAAATAGTTGTTCTTTAGTGAATTTCTTTGGATCATAAACCTCCTCAATGGTTGAGACTTTGTCACTGTAGCTCTCTGGTAGGGTCATTAGAATCTTCTCCATTACATATTTATTTTTCATAGTACCACCTTGATTTTTGACTTCATTTACTGCAATGTCAACCCTCTGAAAGTAGCTTGCAATGTCTTCACCTTCTTCCATTTTCAAGTTCTCATATTTGTGCTTAGTTAACTTCTTTGATGATTTGACTCTATCATTTCCTTCATAGGTATCTTTCAACTTTTCCCAAACTTCATAAGCAATTCCTAATAAAATAACTTTTGTTAGCTTAGTCTTGGATAAAGCACTATAGATTGCATACCTTGCTTTTTCATTTTCTTCATAGGCATAAATCATCTATAGAAGAAGGACCACTTGCTGGCTCAACATATTTTGTCTCAATAGCTTTCCAAGTCTTGTAGCCAAGAAAGATTAGGTAACCTCTCCTTTGCACTTTCCATAAACTGTAGTTAGATCCATCAAACATAGGGATTGTCAATTTTTGTGCCATTGGATCTACCTAAAGCGGTTAAGCTCTTCTATGAGGAACCTGACTTTGATACCAATTGTTGAAATGAACAAGACAACTAAAAGGGTGGGTGAATCAGTTATCACCAATCACATTCATCACAAATCTCAAACAATTATTAGCTCCACATCCACTTTAATCTGTTATTAAGTATGAGCATGAAGTGCAAATAATAGAAAGCAATATCAACACAAGAAACACTAGATTTACGTGGAAATCCCAATAATGGAAAAACCACGGTGAGGATTAACTCACAATATAAGAGTAATTGCAAAACCGTTTACAAAGAGGCTCACTTCCAAAGGGCTCACTGCCCAATATAGGACTCACTGTCTAGATAGGACTCATTGTCTAGAAAGGAGGCTTACTACCTACAAACAAAGAAAGATAGAAAGAAGATTGTTACACAGAGAACACTATCTCAATGCGACAAAAGATCCACCACAACAACTTGCACACATCTACAGCCTTGATCAAAGAATTGCAGACACCCTCATCTCACTACTTTCAGGAGTCTAACACAATGAAGTTCTCGATGCCTCAATTCACTTTCGCACAATCTCTCACATCTACTTTACTTCTAACACTTGTGGTGTGTAATCCTTAACATCTTTCCTTGTATTTATACCATCTTTAACCTTAGAAACTTTCTCCAAGGTCGGCTACACACTCTTCAATTTACAAATTCAAATTAGATCGGAAACTCAACATTCCTATACTGGATGAGAATGAGAGCGAACCAAACCAACACTTAATTAGGACCCAAAACAACATCTTGGATCAATCAAATGCTTCCTTAATTGATACTTATCCTTTGCATGACGTGTAAGCACTAGGTCGACCAAACCTAATGAAAACACCAATGAACTTTGAGGTACACGCTTCCGCAATAAGAATATAACATGCGGACCACATAACATGCTTCATCTTACACTAGAACACATCTTAGATGCCTTCAAATTCATCTACATCTACTGCAACAACCTTCATACATAGAACACTTTCCATCAGTCCATCTAGACTATACAGACACACATAGTAACCCTAAAACTAGTCTTCTAGAGCACCAAACCACAAACACCTTTGATAGAACATAGATAACACCATTAAAATCCTTCTTCCAGATCTGTAAGACCTAGAAAAAACTAGCAAAGGACTGTGAAGTAGATACATTTCTCCCAGTCCACAGACAAACAACTCTGCCAAACCAGTTCACAAATTGATGAACACAACTTTTACTCTCCATCAAACCAGAAGTTGTAATCTAGGATATATCACCCAAGGATTCCCTCAAACAACACTTCAGATCCGCACAAGTATAGGATCAACATAGAAGAAATGTGGAGCAAATACCGTAGCACATTCTAAACACACACACAATTATGTCTTCACTATTTATTAATTTTCTCAAAAGCACTTGGTAACTCATCATATCAGCACACCACCATAAAGATAGCTCCATGTACTCACAACATCTCAGTAGTATCTCAATTATACATGCACCACCTGCAATCACTTGTTTCCTTTCTCTACAACAACCTATACTATGTTGACATCAATGAAAAAAATTAATGACAACACCACCATACTTATTCATACCTACAACAAACTCCTCTTTTCACTATCATTTGCAATTCATTCTAATACTTCTCACTCTCTCTCACTCTAGCTTTATCTTCTCTTCTAGATCTTGTCTCTATAACAAAGCTCTACCATATTTGTGTCTCAACAATGGCCAAGGCTCTCTTGCAAGTGTCAAGCATCACATCTTTCAAGCCAAGAGGGATCCATGGACTATTGGTATCGATTTCTTGCCTTCTTGTCAAATTTATAGCATAATATCTATTGGGTTTCTATTTTGTGATATGATTTCTCCTCCATAGCGAGGTTTGCTTTATCACTTTGATGTCTATTTTGTGGTACGGGTTCTCCTCTGTTGCAGGATTTGATTTTATTATCATTGTGTCTTTGTTTCTATTATTCTCTCTATTTATCTGGCTATCCATGGAGGTGGGAGCACCAAAATGGGGATTTGACTATCGCAAGCCCCAAAAGATACCCAACATTTTCCTCATTTATCTTGTGTGTAGATTGCTCGTGTGGAGCTTTGTGGGATATTTCAAAGCATAGGATCTCTTGTAAGTTAATGTATTTCCTTCCTTGAAATTTACCTACATTTAGACTTTATATTGAATCAAAAGCTTAAATAGACCTCAGATTTGGAATAGTTAGTAGACCCTTTCGAGTTTTGTTTGAGGTTTTATTGCTCTATTTTTGTAGGATTCCATCACATCTCTGGGACTACAATGCATTGCACTAACATCTCGTTCTTGCACTGCCATCCTTTGGTCAAGAGCTCCTCCTTGTTAGTGTAGGTTTTTTAATATTATTTTTACTACACATTATTAAGCATACCTTAGGTTATAGGAGACATGGTTTATGTGAGGACACGTGGTGTAATCCATCAATTACATGTGTCACTCTCACCCACACTTGGGTGGTTGAGTCTCACACCCTCTTTTGGCCTTTTATGCCACCTCACAAAACCATTATCTTGTCTCCTTCTGAGTAGGTTATGCCACATGTTTGGAATTTTCCAAGTAGGTATAACTCCCACTTAATTTGGTTATTTGGGAGTTATTAGCCCTCTTGGAATTATATGACCATATTCAGTTATATAATCAACACTCACCTGTCCCTCCTATCTAGTCTAGATGAATTCATATCAACTTAGTCAGTTCAAGGGAGTGTTGATGCATATTGTATCATCTTGAGTGTGATAATATCATCATTTTTTTATTGCACCATATTCCATAAATTCATCCTCTTGTTTCTCTCATGTAGAAGGTGTATCTTTGTTTTGCAGGTGATCATGGATGATCGAGTTCATCAGCAACTCTTACATGGTATTAGAGCATTAGATCTGTAAGCCCCTTCTTAATTTGGGAGGAATTCAGCATTGAGCATTTGCTAGGAGCATTTTGAGCCAAAATGGGCTATGTCATCAAGTCCAGAAGGCCCAAAAACCCCAATTTTCATATATAATTTGTCCAATTTAGACAAAGTTGAATTTGGAGCAAAAAAAAATTGCCCGAGCACTCCTTGCATGCCTATCGAGGTGGATTTTCATATATTTCCTCCAACTTTTTTCAAAAAAAATATTTATTTGAGCATTTTTTTTTATTTGAAAAATATATATATTTTTATTGAAAAAGAAATTTTTTTTGAAAAAATCATTTGCTTTTTGAAAAAAAAGAAACCAAAAAGGTTTGAAAAGAAAAAGGCATTTTTTGTGGATTTTTTTGTGGAGAGTTGTACCCTCTACACGATACATTGTACCTACAGGGTACTCCCTATCCACTGTGTACCACCGGCCTAATCCACAGGCCCCATTTCATAACCGGCGGGCAGTCCTTTCAAAAATCTAGCCTGCAAAAATTCATCATCCACTCCATTTAAAAGTCAACCAACGTCTAAAAGATTGAAAGTAGCGGCAAATTTTTTATAACCAGGGTGAAGTTTTCAATCAACAACTTCAAAAGAAAGAATCCAACAAATGAAAGAAGAAAATCTGGTTGTCATACAAGCTCTGATGGAATATTCAACGATTCCCGCACAGATTCCTTCGTTGGCAAAGTCAGAGAATATTCTATTTGATCGCAACATATTCCAGTGGCTGGAATATTCCATTTCGGAGAAGCATATTCCTTTTTGACACTCAAGAGGCCATCAAATTTAATTGCAACTTTTGCTAACATCATCACGCATTAGTGATGACATTAGCACTGGTTTGAAATTTTTTGCCCCCCACTCCAATTGCATTTTTAGTTTTGAAGCCGAATTTCAGAGGCCCATAACTTGAGCTCATGATGTCCTTTTTGCAAGCAATTTTTTTTATTTGGGTTATTTTTTGTGCTCTTTGTGGTGGCTCAATTATTTTTTGGTTTTCGAGTCTAGATTTTCCAAAAATTTTAGATTCTCACAGGTGTTGCTGCTTCGTCCTCATTTTGGGAACTTTGGGAGCTCATATCTTGCTCCTACGGTAACATTTTTTGGTGCAATTTTTTTTTAAAGTCATAATTTTTTGTGTAATTCATAGTGGTATGATCAGATTGATTCCATTTTGTTAGAAAATTGTACTTTATTTTATGTGGCCTATATTGGGCATCTGTAAAAACTAAAATCAAGACCACCTCACTTGTGCTGTGAGTGGCAATTGTACTCGCACCAAATTATAAAGTGCCTCCGTCATATTTTTTGGGGGGATCATTGATTGAGTGATTTTGGGGGGGTGTTTTTGTGGTGTTTTGAGTGCATTCATTTCTTTGTTGTGTTTTCTTGCAATGGGGAAACATAACATTGAACTCCTAACTCCATATAATTATGCATCACGGAAACAATCAGTATGGAATTATCTAAGGGGAAAAGGTTGCACAGGCTATGTAAAAGGATCTATTCCTAAACCTATTGATGCTAGTGAAAAAGCTTTGTGGGAGATCAATCGTAGAAAACTATTGCTTACATTTGTTCACTAGTCTCTTTTGATTTACAATTTCATCTTGAATCATGCAAGACATCAAAGGAGGCTTGGGAGACTCTTGAAAACTTGTATGGTAAAACTGATAAGATTAGAGGTTATCAAATTGATAATGATTTGATGAATCTTGATCCAAAAAAATTGACCACATCTAAGACTGTACTCCAAGATTAAGCAACTAAGGACACAACTAAGGGATTGCAAGATTGATAAGGAGGATTTACATTTGATTCTAAATGTGTTATCCAAGCTTGGTCCTGAGTATTCTGTGTTTATTTATGGCTTTCACACCAATAGGATTTCTATGGGAGCTACATATGTTGTGCCTACATTTGATGCATTTTCAAATATTCTAATCCAAGAGGAAGCAAAGTTGATTCAAATGGGTCTCATCAAGGTTTCCAAGTCACAAGCATTGGTGGCTAGTGAGGCTAAGGTAGAGAAAGAATCAGGGCATCCTAATCAAAAACAAAAGAAGAAAAAGAACAAGCCATAGAAAGAAATTGAATCCTCTTCCTCAAAAGGGGAATCATCTAAGAAGGAGAATCCCCCATGTGCATATTGCAAGAAATATGGGAAATGATGAACATCAATGTTATTCAAAACAAATTGATGAGTTGAAGAATCTTTTAGCAAAGAATAAAATCAATTTTCCTTCAACTATGTCAAAGGATTCATCATCTTCTTCTAAACCAAAGTCAAAGAAACAAAAGGGGAAAGAACTTGTTGCAATTGCAAATTCTAAGTCAGGGAGATGGATCCTTGATTATGGGGTTTCACATCACATGGCTTCATCACAAAGTATGTTCTCTTCATTTGAAACTTGTTCATCACCAAACATCTTGATGGCTAACAACACATTTATGAGTGTTTGTGGGAAAGGATCTATTGACATAGAAGAAGGATCATTCAATGATGTCCTTTGTGTTCCTTCATTGTCAACAAATATCCTTTCTATCTATCGGATCACACATGGTGGGGAAGGAAAGAGTGTTGAGTTCACACCAAATTTTGTGATTATTTGGGATTTGCATAGCAGAGATATTGTTGCAATTGGGGAGGCAGATCATCAATCTCGAGTATACACCTTCTCATGTTTTTCCTCTAATGTTCCTTCAACTAACGTACACACTCAGGCATCTAGTGTGGACACTTTTGAGGAGATTTAGTATGGTCAAGTGAATCTTGGTATTATTTCAACTGAGGTTCATGAGACATGTGTTGATACTTCATCTGCTACATCACCTATTGTTTTTTATGATACTAGTATTGCTACATCCATGGATTCTATTGATTCAATGAAGTAGGACATTCATTGTCTTCTAGACATAACTACTTGGGATGAGTACTTGATAGACATTGTAGGATTTTTTTGTGAGTCCTATCTTGTAGACTTGGAGGACAAAATTGAGTACATACATCTTCTCTTTGATGAAGTTTCTTTATCTTCTTGAAATGTTGAGGGGAAACCTTTTGACCCTCTTGTTCTTTACCCACACGATCATTCTTCATAGTTTGACATGACTGTGGTTACTATTGAGCACCATTTGGAGGAAGCGCCTTTGTCTTCAGAGGAGATATTTTTGTCTTCAAATTTTTTTCTACATCCATCTCCACTAGGTTTTGGATTGTCATCTTCTATAGTGTGGCCTAGAACACTTGAATCGATGGTGACAGCTTTCGACATCGACATGAGGACACCTGAGCAGAGTTCAGAGACATCAAACATTTTTATCATTCTTCCTTCATATTCGTTTCAGGAATGGGAAGATATCCTGCATACATCCTTTGTTTTCTTGCTTCCTGAGGGGAGGAATATTGTTCGGCAATCTTGGATCATCTTCAGCTTCTTGTGTCGAGCATTCACCAACAATGAAAGAGATTCTATATTGGGGGATTGAATGATCTCTCTTCTTCTCTCTTGGGGAGCCATTTTTTCCTATGGGTTTTCTCTTTCTCATCTTTTGAGAGGCTTCATCAATGTGCATGCGTACCTAACATGGCCTTGTAGCCGAGACCCATCTTTTCATTGTTTCATCTTTTCCCCCACCTAAGCTATGCTTAAGGGGGGTGTTAGTGTAGGTTTTTTAATATTATTTTTCTTACACATTATTAAGCATACCTTAGGTTATAGGAGACATGGTTTATGTGAGTACATGTGGCATAATCCATCGATTACATGTGATGCTCTCACCCACACTTGGGTGCTTGAGTCTCACACCCTCTTTTGTCCTTTTATGCCACCTCACAAAACCACTATCTTGTCTCCTTCTGAGTAGGTTATGCCACACATTTGGAATTTTCCAAGTAGACATAACTCCCACCTAATTTGGTTATTTGGGAGTTATTACCCCTCTTGGAATTATATGACCATATTCAGCTATATAATCAACACTCACCTCTCCCTCCTATCTAGTCTAGATGAGTTCATATCAACTTAGTCAGTTCAAGGGAGTGTTGATGCATATGGTATCATCTTGTATGCGATAATATCATCATTCTGTTATTGTGTCGTATTCCAGCAATTCATCCTCTTGTTGCTCTCATGTAGAAGGTGTATCTTTGTTTTGCAAGTGATCATGGATGCTCAAGTTCATCAGTAACTCTTACACTCCTCTCTCAAAAATCCCAATGATTTTCTCTTTCAATCCTTAAAGTTGTATGTCTGTGATCATTCCTAAAACTCTCTTTTAAACATGGTTTGCAATCTCTTTCATCTTAAACTATCGTTATTTGGGGGTGGTGTCATCAAGGTGACTAAGGGATATTCTTCTCTTGCAGACTCTTTCTCAACATAGAGACACTGGAGAAGTGAATCCCCTCCTTCATAGTGGGAAAAAGAAAGTATTGCACAATAAAATATGCAAGAAGGATGTTAGGAGATTATGAATTTTATCTTTGACAAGTAATTTCAAGCTGCGCAACAACAGGTTAGATTCCAAAGTGATCAAAGAAAATGATTATTAGCATTATGGTAATCATAAAAAATTTGGACCCTTTTTTAGTGTGTGTTGGGACACTCACCCCAACAATAAGGGGTGATAAGATAAGAAATGCAAAAAAATACAAAAAAAATATGAGTAGAAAGAAAAAACTACAAGAGAAAAAATTAGGAAATAAAAATACAAAAATATATTCTCACATTAATAGAAAGAGAATTGTTATGCATAGCAGAAGAGTGATGATGAAACAAAGGGGAAGCTATAGAGCACAAGCACGAAGGTAAAATGAAAATTCCAATGACATAAGAAAATCACGGTGATAGAATGGAAGCACTACTACAAAGTGAAAGCACAACTTTAGAATCAACACTAGACAGGTATGATAGAAGCATTGATCTATAGTGAAAAATAATGATACTAGAAGTAGGGAGCCACACCTACTAGAAAGGGTTAGATCTCTACAAAATAGGGAGTTAACTAATAAAAATATATCCTTAAGATCTTAAAAAGATAGAAGAAAAACTCAAGCTAGAGATTTATAAAGAATAGAACACAAAATTGGATAGAAAGGAGAAATAGAGGAAGCATTGATTTGTAGAGAAAAAGCACCAATTTATAGAGTGAAACCTAGGAAATAGGGAGTACTCTATCTTTTGGGAAGATAGAACACAAACTAGGTGTTTAGGACCTAGACCTATTTCGCTTAGTTCATTCAAGAAAACCTTAGAGATCTCAATCTAGGGATGGAATGAGGGAAAGAGATCTACAATAAGGTGTCCTAGGGTGTGATTAAAGACTAAAAGGGGGTTCACTACCAAGCTAGGGCTTGGAAAGACTAGTAACATGCAAAACCTAATGGGGCATGTGCAGGATCATGGTATGCCAAAAAGTGGCAATGGAGAAAAAAATACATGTTTCTACGACTCAAAAACGCGAAAATGCCGAGTTGACTTTATGTGGCTCGGGTGACTACCGAAGCAAAGCCCAAACCTAGATTTCAAAATCGGATATCTGATTTTAGACACATATATATACTTCTATTTCCCGAGTAAAACTCATTCTCATTCGACATTTGCTTAACCGCGGCGGGCACACAATGGAAAGTTGATTCCGCAAATCAAATATCCGATTTGGTGCAAATCCATCTTCAAAAGGTTAGATTCTTGATTTTTTATTTGCTCTAATCAAATTTTCAATTAGATTTGTTTAATTTTAGTTGATTTTTTTCAAAATAGGGTTTTTTGATAGATTTTTTATGAAAAATTTGAGTTTAGCATGGATTTTGATGAAAATTGAATGTTTGCAATGGATTTTGACTTAAAAATAGTGTTTTTATGTATTTGGACCAAAAATTAGAGAATTTTATAGATTTTTTGTTAAAAACTAGGGTTTTTGTTGGATTTTTTAAAAAAAACTAGGGTATTTTTATAATATTTTCATTTATATTGTCTAATTTTAATTAGATTGATTTATTTTTATATTTAATCAGGCATTATGGCTACTGACAATGAAAATGCACAAATTCCACCATGTCCACCTCCTTCACCTCCTCCACCTCCACCTCCTCCACCTCGACCACCTCGACCACCACCACCTCCACCACCTCCACAGTCATCAATTCAAGAATTAATTTTTGAAAAATTGCAACAATTAAGGGGCATTTCTAAAGTTTATATGAGATTCCCTCGATTATCTTTGATGTCAAAGACAATGAAAGAAATAATTAAAAACATAGAAACCCTCTCCTCGAACATAATGCCTTTCATTCGTGGCAAGAAGACATGAGAGAATATTATGCATGTGGATTGGCCTATGATGATGTGAAAGATCTTGGAATAACCAAAGCCCAAATAGCTTCTTTATTTGTTAACCCCCGCACTGGTTTTCTAGTTAATGTTAATAAAACAAAACTTTCTATAAAATGGTGCACTCATAGAGACATTGTAGAAAACTTTTGGGATCGTTGGTGTATGGTTTTTTTGAAACCACCGAACAACAATTGTGATATACCATTTTACTTTATAAAAAAATTATATGTTGAGTTTTTGTTAGGGCATCATGTCAATTACTTTGAAATTAGACCCTTCCAGGGCATTGGTGGAGGTATGCCCTAGGATAGAGCAGGGGCAGTTAGAGTAATACCCTGCCCATATGTTCCCCTCCCTTGCCTTCCTTCACCACCTCCAGTATACCATCCAGATATTATGCAGGATGTGGCCACACAGACTATCCACGCTATTCACCCTTTGAGTGGTCTTTTGGTTTCACATGCTTTTGTAGTAGCTCAGCCACATTCTGGTGATGTTGGTGATGGCTCGAGTGCTGCTGCATCATCCTCGTCAGGTCCACATATTTGTGTACCACATACTTGCTCCATGTGCCACCAAATATGCTTGGGTCCTCTTGTACAGCCTACCGAGCATCCCTTAGACACTTCCGATTATGACTTCCATGATGTGGACATTATAGATCAGACGTAGGGGAGTGGAGCACACCGTATAGAGTCCTCTCCTGCTAGAGAGGAGGACACTGGAATAGTGACACAGGTAAAATTTAAGTTGTGAATTCATCACTTGCATTTGTTTTTAAATGAATATAAATAAGAGATAGTATAATGTACTAATATTTATTTACATGGTCTATTTAACAGTTGATGTTCGAGGAGGAGCTGACACAAGTGATGGATAGCACCCTGAGGGCCATTTCATTTGGCCTGGACATGCACATAGTATATATTTTTGCACTCACTCATTTACATTTATTTATTATATACTTTCTTGTCCTTTGAATTGTCATTAAAATGAAATTATATAATAACTTATATGTTTATCTTATTTTCCTCTTGTAGGAAATACCTTGTATGTGCAGGGTGCAACCTTGTCCAGACATGGAAGTGTAATGTTGGATAAGGGGAAGGTAATTGAACTCAAATTTGATTGAATTAAGAATTTTAAGATCTTATATTGATTATACATATATCATCGATTGGTAGTTTCATATGTACTTGTCATTTTATGTGCGGGATTTATGAGCTATACGTCCTTGTTGACAAATGACACAACCAAAGCAATACATTATTGGAACACTTGAAGGAGTAGGTGTTGAAGCACCTCAAGGAGGAGGTGTCAAACACCTAAAGGAGATAAAAGAAAAAGATCAACCCTAAAGAAGTATGTGTTCATTTTATTTTGTGTTTGGTATTTATATGTTCCTATTAATGATAATTGTATGCTAACTTGATCAATTTGATGTTTTATTTCATATATAGATTGAATTGCAAAAGATGGTTTAACGGTTCTTTGAGAGGGGCATATTCTATGAACTCCCGATCTTTGAAGAGACAGATATTTTAGGTAATCGAGATTACAATTTTAGAGTTCAATTATAATTTAATGTATATTGATTTTGATGTTAATTATTCAATTTTAAATTATATAGTATAACTAATCTCAATTGTGGTTTGACTTTTTCATGCGTACTACCTTTGAGGCAACGAGTGCTTCAAAGAGGCCCTATTTTGATGATCCACCAAGAGTTTAGAATGAGATAGACATTTTGGCATGTAAATATTGAATAGATACCTAGATGGCATATGCCACATATTGTAAAATTTTGTTTGAGTTGGCATTGATGCCATTTTTGTATATGGACATACACTTGATTATTGGATAATTTGATATATAGAAGTTGACAATCAAAATTTAATTTCCTCCCTCATGCATAATTAAACTCTTTGAAATTTCCCAAGTGAGCAATGGTTAAATATCTTGATGTACAATAGCATAAAAGAATGGTTATATTATGTAGTTTATTCATACTGGATTACATTGCATTGCACATCTTTCAAACTCAAAGCATTACTTCACATTGCATAAGTAACAACTAGATGTCGAGATGAAAAATTTCAATTACAATATAGTTTTTACAAATTCAACCTAAGGCTTATGCAATTACTTCACGTGTATTACAACTAATAATTAAAAATTATTCATATTATTGATTACATTGCATTACACATCTTTCAAACTCAAACCATTGCTTCACATTGCATAAACATCCACTCCAAGCACCTATCCTTGATGTACTCTGCCTTTTAGCTTAGTCAAATAAATGTTAGGCACCAATTTCAGTTAGTCTTGTCAGTCTAGGTGCCTATTCTCATCCATCATGCCACTCAAAACATCATTTTAGATCCTCCTAGGCACCATTTTTACCTGCTGCTCACTGCTTCATGACTGCTAGGCACACTTTCAAAAGCCTCATGTCGCTAACTCACCTTCCAGTTAGGTGCATGTTTTGGCTGATGCTCTATAACAAACCTCTCCTTCTGCCACTTAACGTTGATAAAGCATAGACCTAGGCACCCTTTTATGTATGCTTTGATACTACAAATGAATGCCAACTGAATTTTAGGTAACTTTTTCTCACTTGTCATCTTTTGTTCAGTCCTATATTTCTACTATATCTGCCCTGGAATGCTTCTCAGCGGATTGATAAGTCACTATGACAAGATCAGATAGAAGTGACATACTAGAAAACTATGAAATGTGCAAGTATGAAAATTAAAATAAACAAAGAGTAGAACTTTATCTTTGAGGATACTTTAGCAGGTTGGAAACATGAATACCAATGCTACAAATAATTTTTTCTTTCACTGCCAAGAAAAACACAGCATGCTGAAACATTCCAACACAATGACAAAGGCATGTCACACATATAATGGAATCATCTTTATATATACACTAACACATACCTAGACTTTCAAATTAAATTAATTAACCCATGCAAAAACAAAATCACAAGAACTCAAGAGCACACAAATTAGTCACTCACACACAAACTGTAACCAAGCTAGCTTATGAGATTCAAGAAAATAGGTGTAATAAGAAAACCTTCACAGTGATTTAACTCGAAAAGTTGTTTTCGATCCACCAATTCACCAGAGTTTCCATCATTCTTTCCCTTTTCTTCATATTCCATAACAGGATATGGTTCTCTTTTCAACCCCTTTGCTCTACCCCTTTTCGTTTGATTTTGATCTTCTAGGTTCTTATTGTGTATGTTATTACTTGTATTTTCATTATTTTCCAGAGAGGGTGATGGTTCCTTCTTTGATGTAGTTGGCCTCCCTCTTTTAACCCCTTTCTTTCCCATTGCTTTTACTAGCATAGCTTGTGATTCTATAGTCACTATCAAGTTGAACAAGAGGAGCAAGTAAACAAACATAATTTGCAATCTTTCCTTCCTTTATTTATTTCATTACCCCAGTTACTACTTTCAAATTTGACTAAAACATTATTCAAAATGCAGCGTATATGGTATAGTACAATGTGGCATGAAAATGAAACTCTGCTTCATACAATATAATAATCTACTTCAATTGGAGTCCAGTATAAAATATATTAAAGGAGGACTATATCTAATAAGAACAAGATAGAGATTAATAACTTGGATGAATCACTTGTAACCAAACTCAGTAGCCCAAGGGAAGACTTTCCAACAACCCATAAAAATGTTCTATAATATCATGAAAAAAGTAAAGCATCAGTAAGTCAAAGCAGGGCAATAATTTTGGAGTTTTAAAGCATCAAAAGAACTTTGGGAAAAAATAGCTCAATAAAATACATCTTAAAAATTTGTTGTTTTGTACCATTTAGAAAACAGTAACACTACTTAGCCTAATAATAATGAACTACTTAGCCTTAAATGTGTATTCATAAATTCAAATTGTCTCCTCCGCCAACTTTCATTAAGTCAAAATCATATTTATTTATTTAGTTTTCTTCCATA
This sequence comes from Sequoia sempervirens, assembly GCA_007258455.2. NCBI lineage: Eukaryota > Viridiplantae > Streptophyta > Pinopsida > Cupressales > Cupressaceae > Sequoia > Sequoia sempervirens. Next base: position 5,753 of record VDFB02105047.1, on the reverse strand, counting down.
TGGGAGTTGGTTACAGGAGGGATGTGACAATTATCTTATGTGATAATTATGTGGGATTTCTTTTTATAATTATTGTAAGCATAAGGCTTCAAGGTCTTATTATATTGCATGGTAACAAGGCTCTTCATTCTTCTATGGAGAGACATCATCTACATATGCAACAGAGGCTTGATGCTTAGGTCTATCTGAACAATGTTTGGAAAAGTGACCAAACTTATCACACCTAAAGCATTGAATTTTTTCAATTCACAATGAAGGTTTGGACAATGAAGCGCTTTTATTTGGGTTGCTGATCAAGCAGTGTAAAGTTGCAAAGTGGTGCAACTTTCATTCCGCAACTCGTACGACCAAACAGACTGTTCCAACACGTCCTAATGGGTACGTTGACACCAAGGATGGTCCTCTTTTGCACCCAAATATGCCAAATCACTCTGAGCTACATTGAACCGATAATTTCCCTGAAGAGTCCAAAGTGCTAAAAGGCAGCAATATTTGAAGGGCTATTTCTCGGAGACCATGGGGCATACAGACTCTCTGTTGGAGGCTATGGGATTATGTTGGGACCATCTACAAAAACCTCTCTTGGTTTTTTCTATCTCGGAGGCATTTTCTAGTGGTGATGACTTTTCAGTGGAGGGAAAAGTTGCCAGATGCAAGCAGTGTAAAGTTGCAAAGTGGTGCAACTTTCATTCCGAAATTCATCCGACCAAACGGACTATACCAACACGTCCGTATGGGTATGTTTACGCTAGGTATGGTCCTCTTTTGCACCCAAATACGCTGAATCACTCCGAGCTACATTGGACCAATGATTTCCCTTAAGAGTCCAAAGTGCTAAAAGGTAGCAATATTTGAAGGGCTATTTCTCGGAGACCGTGGGGCATACAGACTCTCCGTTGGAGGCTACGGGATCGTGTTGGGACCATCTATAAAAGCCTCTCTTAGAAGCATTTTTCAGTGGTGATGACTTTTCAGTGGAGGGAAAAGTTGCCAGATGCAAGCAGTGTAAAGTTGCAAAGTGGTACAACTTTCATTCCGCAACTCGTACGACCAAACGGATTGTTCCAACACGTCCGTATGGGTACGTTTATGCCAGGGATGATCCTCTTGTAATTGTAAGTGCTAAAAGGTTGGATCAAGCTTGTGCATGTTATAACGTCATCTTTAATTGTAATTTTGTTGTGCAGGTTATAACAACGTCATTTTTTATTGTAATTGTCATCTTAAATAGTATTACAATATAACAATAATAATAAAAACATGTTCTAAAAAACTACCATCAAGGTGATAGGTTAAGTATGATAAAGAATCTAGTTTTATTCATTATGTTGAGATCAACTCTTTTCAATATGTTTATGCCACATGCTATTATCATTCACACCTACAAACCTTATTATTGTGCAATCACAAGATTTAAAGAGGTTTGAATAACATTATATCTTGTAGTTTAAACTTCTTTCCCTGTAACTTTAGGAAGCCTTGGTAAATTTAATACCTTGACTAGATGACTAAGATACATATTATAACATAATTTTTAATGATTTGTGTTTTCTAATAAATTTAGATAGCATCAAGGGATATTCTATTATCAAATTATATGAAGTGGAGAGAATATCTTATAGTTGATATATTTTTTGGAATCTATAATATAATATGTGTTATTTAGCATTATACACATTAAATTTTCTTAAAGGGTTTGATGAAGAAATTAGTCCCATGTTTTATTGTTCTTTTAAAAGGACTACATATTTACATTCTTAATTTGGAGAAGACATTAGATATAATTTTGTTTTGTAACATACTCTCATATTATGGGATTAACATACTCTAACATGTATGGTGCACTCTTCATGTGGACAAGAGCATAGTAGATGTCAAAGTTATATATGAACTTAATGAATGCAATTTATTATATATAAATAGGAGATATTACAAAACCTGGTTCAAATGAGCATACCGGTAGGAAAGAACCAGGAAGAAAACCTCCGGTTGTAGCTCGATTAATTACAATAAGTTACTATAGAATTGTCTCACTACACAATTATGCCCTTCTTACATTTTTTCACATTTCAAAACTGAAATTTTACAAAATTTTCCTATTGGAGGCATTCAAGGCATAATCTTCCACAAGAGTAGTATGTTCACGTTTTGGACTGACAAGCACCTGTACAAACCATCAAGCTAGCAGTTAAAATACATACAATAGAAAAGATGCTTAGAATAACCAATCTATATTATTGTAATCTTTTGCATACCTCTCTGAAAGGATCAAAGCTGGCTATTATTGCAGTAGGTCCATGATCAATCATGCCAAAAATATCGCAAAATTTGTCAAATGAGAAATCTATATTGTCACAATAGAAAAGATGGTTAGACTAACAAATTTATATTAATCTAAACAACCTGAATGATGATGAATTGGTAATGAAAACTATAAAACTGCTTAGAATAACCAATCTATATTCTTGTAATCTTTCGTGATACCTCTCTAAAAGGATCAAGTTGGCTATTGTAGCGGAGGTCCATGATCAATCGTTAAAAATATTGCAAAATTTGTCAAATGAGAAATCTATATTGTCACAATAGAAAATATGGTTAGACTAAAAAAATCTATATTAAATTATAATGAACTTAACCATAATGAACCTAAGCATTTTACCTTCCATTCTTGAAAATGCTATTCAATTATTCAAGGGTCATCTCTTTGCTTAAGAGTATCCAATATTGCTTCATGATCAACATTACTAAGTGTCCATAGTTTTTGTCTTTGGTCTGGCATGATGCCGAACAACATAACATTTGTTGCTATAACAAGGTGTGAATACATGAGAATGGTTTTGTGTTTCTCATAGTCTTCAAATGCAGGTATGCCATTCTTTCTAACCATATATGTTCGCAACCAAGTTCCTGCAACCACAACTGAACCTATAGGAAACATGAACCCATCATCATCTTCCATCGGTTGTGTTAGCTTATGCTTTACCTGCACACATTGAGCCAACCAATAGTCTGATCTCTCTTCATTCCCCTGTGGTGCAACAACTGCAAAAACATGTCCTGGCTGTAGTAGATCTGAAAGTCGGTCGTAATCAACTGAACTTTCCATTATGTCATTTCTCATGGATATTGTTTGAGATAATGGAGTTAGATACTGTGGAACCCATGTATCCACCCACTCACTTGAATCGCATTGATCCCACTCGCACTGAATACAACTCTGACAAAAACAAGCCAAATCTCGTGTCCAAATGGTCCATGTGCTTGCATATAAGCTTCGAAATGAATGCATCTTTGAAGAATCTTTGATTGTATGACAATCCAATCTGCCTCCCACTGTACCCTCCTCAACCAACCAAAAGAATATGTGCACTGTTGAATCAAGTGTCCCTCCCTGTGACAATGCTAAACTACACCAATCAACAATAGAACGTGCATCACTAAATTTTTCTCCTAAATCTTCAATTGCTCCTTAACCAGCTCTACATGTATTCGCTTCATCGCCCCTTCCCCATGCTCTCAAAACTCCAAATATGAGGTACACCCCTCTCTACATGCATTCTACTCAACCAATATAAAACATACGAAAGCATTCTTGAATTGACCTGTGCAGTTATCTGACTAAATGAGATGTTTGCCCAGTGCTATATCATGCTCCTACAAAAACTCAAAAAAATTCTCGAAACATTGTTGGACATACTCAGATGAGTGAGATCTATCATCACTAATATAAAAAATGATACTCTCTTATTATCTTCGATCCTCCTCTGTACTATCATGTGCATGTCTAAATGTTATGTGGACAAATATAGCAATTTGAATGGAATTGTAATACTGAGATTGCACCTCATTTTGTGGTTGCAATGTGTAGTTTTCTGCAAAATCAACCACTGATATAATAGTTCCAATTGGAAAAGAGTCCTTACACAATCTAAATTGTTGATCCAACCACTGAGACCTATGACTATGCCTTGCATACTTGTAGAAGAGATTGTCCTTAAAATCTGAAATAAAATCAGCAACACTGCATTCTTTTGAAACCAACTCACATCTAGAACCTTCAATTTCCACTCAGAAAGTATATTTGATCAGTTCTATATCTCTTTTCTCAACAAGCTTCTTTCCAAATTCATGTTCTAACCCCCTATGAAAACATTGAACAAACTTGGACAAGCCACCACATTGTGAGCACTTTGCATTTAAAACAATCATTTCATAGAAACAACCATCATCTCTAGAACATAAAAAAAGATCTAACAAGTCCCTTGATGATTTTGGAAGATTCATTGCACCACACTCCTACAACATTTCATTAGTATGCAAAGTAGAATGGATATAGCATAATATCTCATGGTACATTGAAAACTCCACATGGCATTTGCAACAACAAGTATTACGAATCTTAAGAGGCATACAATAAAATGGCTTCAAACCTTCAAAATTCCTTTGCGAGATTTCAATATTTAGATGTGTTTCAATAAATTTTTTGAACAACATTGTTTGGCTTGATTCCAAGAAATGTTTAGGATGTGGTGTACGATCTTGATTTCCAATTCTTAACTTTTAAAACATCTTTTGCATTGGGTGATACCTAGAGTTATCATGCCAAAAATTGTTGAATTACTTGTTTTATTTTCATTAGTTAGCTTCTATCAACACGTGAGTTTCCCAAGAAAAGTCTATGTATCACTTTGAAGAGGATCATCTATTCTTTCTCTTCTTACAAGTGCTCTATCCAAAGTTCTACGATTTATGTCAAAATCAATACAAGTTTGTCTCAACAAGTGAGCCTTTTCAATTGATGGCTTACTAGGGCAGTTGTAATGACTCCTATAACTCTTATCTTTTTCTGTTAGTTTTTCCAATAGACTTGAGAGCATTAAAGATTTTTGACAATAATATTATTTTTTTCTCGGCCTCTTTGTGCACACGTAATCTCTGACCTAAGCAAGCAAAGGTTTCATCTTTTGCATCTTTAGCAATTGTACAAAAAGTTGGCATTGCTCGATCAATGTCTTATCACTAAAATATTGGTTGAAAAGTCTTCTAGCCCACAACCTAATGAGCCTGTGGGAGCACCTCTTATTTCAAAATTGTTTATAATGTTCTCATCAATTTCAATTAACCATTTAGGGGTTTTTGAAAGTCTTGAGTTTGGAATATGTCTTTCTTCCACACAAGGCTCTTCATTTCTCATGTAATTTGGTGAAACATAATTTACACTTAGTTCAATATTATGTTCAACATCTTCATTTCCAACATTTTCACCTTCAATTTGAATAATTTCATTCCCAATTTCAGCACCATATTCAACATCTTCAAAACCAACATTTTGACCTTGAACATTTTCATTATCAATTTCAATAATTTCATTCCCAATTTCAACACCATATTCAACATCTTCGAATCCAACATTTTGACCTTGAACATTTTCATTATCAATTTCAATATTTTTATTCCCAATTTGAATATCATGTTCAACATCTTCAATTCCAACATTTTCAGCTTGAATATTTTAAGTATCAATTTTAACATTTTCATTTCCAATTTCAACATCATGTTCAACATTTTCACCTTCTACATATTCAATTTCCTCTTCACTAGAAAGACCAAAGGACTTAGATTCACCAATATTTAACATACCTTGTCTTCTCTTCCTATGACCTTTATCTTTTTGTCTATATGCTTCAATTTGTTCCTTTGTAAGGTTTCTCTTACGTTTATGCTTCCGACGACTGCTGTTCCCCATTATACCT
>VDFB02105046.1:0-20753 GCA_007258455.2 Sequoia sempervirens | reverse complement strand
ATTCAGCAACACATATATTCTCATTCAAATGGCTCATAACTGAATTACAAACTAATAGGACTAATTACAAATACCAAACAACATTTGCACTCAGATTTAATAAGATAGGACAAACAACCATGCTCAGTAATGTTACTGTTCAGCAGCAGCAAAGATACATTCATCTCAGACATTTGATATTATTTACCAGAGGTTAACAGAGCAGTGCATATACTGTAGTATTGCTGACCTGGAAATATTTCTTCACTAATTTGCAGCCCTCCAAACCTCTTCTGAACATATATATCTATCACAGGTTTCTTGTATGAAATCGTAGACCCTTAGAGAAGTTATAACTGCTCATAAAGGCTCCTGATACTTTTCCTCAAACTTTATTGCGGTGGCTTTGTACACACTGAACTCTTCAAATAGCCACGATCTCATGCATGGCATCAGCGGTGACTATTTAAACATTCGATCCTTCCCTTATCACATATGGCGGCTTCAGCATAAAATGAAAATCTTACGATTTTCAGTTTACACGCCCCTCTAAAGATATTTCACCTTCTCAATGGTCAGCAGCCACCTCAGCTCTTTGTCTTTTCTGCAATAAAATCACACCTTCAATTATTATTGGATCCTTCAATAATAATCAAGTCTCCAATACTTAATCGGCTATGCTACCAAATCGTGATTTCCCTTGAAATGTTCATCAGTGCCTTGGTGTTGGTTGATTGGTGTTTTGTCTCATGTATGACTTCCCCTATTTTGTTTGCATCTACCACATGAGCTAGTAGCTTGTGTGCTGGCTTAATATCCTTTGATATACACAAGCATGGGAGCGATTGAGTTTGACTAGTTGACCCTTCAATATCCACCACACACACCCTTCAGCATCCACAAGGATACAGCGGCTACCTTAAATAAGGCTGCAGCTTACCACAAATAATGAGTTTGTCTTATTCGTAACCTCCAAAGGGGCGGCAGGAAATAAGAATGAATAGTATTTAATCTGTTCATATATCTGAACAAGCACCAAGAAACCCTAAATTTTGCAACAGTAAATGTGCATAAACATCACCTAGAGGATTATTGAAACCCTATATAATAATCTGCAAATTCCTTTCTTCTGAAAATTACCATAAACCCTGATATCAATCAAACTCTGAATATCTAGAATTTTGCCTCAAAGAAGACCCACAAAATTCCCACAAACGTTCTTTGAAGCGCATATGTGAATCATGTTGATGTTTATTGAGCAGCGTCAGTTTTATTCTTCCAGCCGATCTCCTTGTTGAAGAACAATAAATTAAATGTAGCCCAAGCTATTTAATTTATAGTGATTTCAAAAGACACAACTCTTATGTTAAAAGTGTTTAATTATCAAAGAGGTTCGATTAAGAAGATGCACGATTTTTTAGAAGGGAGCCAACCTCTTACAAGAGGCGCGCTTATTTGCTCAAGGCCGACATGCTTTCATTGAATGGTCACGTCCCTTCCCTTCATCTTGTATATAACCACCTTCATTGTATCTCACTTAATCATCGATTTCATTTATTGATCCATCCATCTCAAATGCAAATTTATTCAAGGCAGATTGAAGACATATAAGTTCAAGTTCGGCATTATTAGTGACTGAGTTATATCAGCATATTGCTCCATTGTTATTCTGTGTTGCATTACTCTTTGGTGCATGTTATAGGCCCTTCTTATCGGCCCTTTGTAAAGGAGACAATTGTGTTGACATCTCAATATATAAGTGATATATTGTTGCTGGGTTTTTCTCCCTCAAGTGGAGGGTTTTCCCAAGGTATCTACTGTGTTATTGTGTCTGATTTGAATTAATTTTCTGTGCATTAAATCTGATCATAAAACTAGCATGGTATCAGAGCGGGTTTGAAGAAGATCATGATCAGATTTTGTTATCACAGTGATACTCTCCATTCTCTTTTCATATCTTTGTCTATCTCTATTTTAGTCAAGATGGTGAACGGTCTTAAAATTGAGGATAGACTCAAGGGAGCATCCAAATATACATCATGGAGATTCAAAATCATGCTCACCTTGGAAGGGAATGATCTAGCTGAGTTTCTGGAGACCAAATGTGATGAGCCTTGCTGGCTCACAACTCAAAATCCTGTATTTTTCTTATCTTATTTGTGTTTTTTTGTTTTTTAGAGAAATTTTCTAGACAGAAGAGAAGGGGCGTACAGCATAAAATGCTTATAAAATGTAAATCTGAGCTATTTTCTATAGAATGGAAGTGTAGAAGGTATTATTTAACTGGAACAAATAGATCACAAATGATAAACGTACCCGAAAGCTTCCAGATTATTTATTTAAGAAAATAAGTCCAGTTTGCCAGCCAAGATGGTGAAAACTGACAAAATCCAGTGTAGGAAGCTATAAAATGCAATGTCCAGCCTAGAAACTGAGGCAGATGGTAGATATAAACCAGACGCCAAAGAAGCTGAAGAGAAACCCTCAAAAGGAAAGGCGTTTCTCCTAGAAAATCCAAACGCCCTTGCACAAAGAGCCATGCACTTCAAGCAATAAGCCAAAATCCTCAACTCAGAAGGTACGGCCATGAAGTAGAGTGTCTGCCAGATGAAGGAAGGATTCCATCTCTCAAACCCTCCTGAACTGATAAGGAAATTCAATAGAAACACAGATTTAGCTCAATAGAACCTCTGAATGAAGCTCTCACAAATGCACTAATTCGACTAGTCTCTCACAATCTCAAAAATGCTCAACACTGAAGAAGATCCTGTTCTCCAATGGAAGAAATTGCTCATACCCTGGTCACAGAGAGTAGCACAGAAGAAAACCCAATTTGCAAAGTCAAATGATCAAGAATGAGTTTTATTTGCCAAAATTGTTTTATATTCCAAGAAGGCACAACTTTCAAGAAAGTGACGCCACTTGCAATCATTTAAATATTTTAAAACATATTTAAATCATCTTTCAATAGTTTCAAGTTAAATACTTGGGCGCCCACTTTTATGCATAAGTGATTTAATTTTAAATCACTTTTATGAAATATTTAAGTGATGGAAAAGGTATAAAGTCAATTTGACTTTATAATAAAGTGTTAAGTTAATAATTAACTTAAATCACTTAAATAATCATAACTCTCTCAAAACTCCATATAATTATGTGCCGTCAAAAGCTGTCAACCCCTGAACTGCCAAGGCCTGCTCTGAGCCAATCACTAAACTCTGAACTGAGAACGACAAAACTCCTCCAGATAATGTCACTGACCCTCTAAACACAACCTATTAGCCTACAAGGGTCCAAGAGATAGGCTAACTCAACTGTACCTGAGAACTGACTAGAGCGGGGACATCACACAAAAGTTCTCAAACTTGAGGAGGAAGAGGAGAAATTGCAGTGGAGGAAGAAAGACATCAAGGCAAAGAAGATGTTGGTTGATTCTATTAAAGATCATATTGTTCCGATTGTTTCCAAGTTGAAGACAACAAGGGGCATGTTCAAAACATTGGAGGACATGTACGAAATCAACAACACCAATCGGGCACTTGCACTGAAGCAACAACTACACCATGTGAAGATGGCGAAAGGAGAAACAGTGATTGCCTATTTCATGAGGATTTCGGAATTAAGAGATCAACTCTCTACAATTGGTCATTGATTGATGATAGGGACTTGACCATGCTACCATGCTTGCTCTCAACAGTCTTCCTTTATCATGGGAGTCCTACATTCAAGGAATCAGTGCAAGATCCAAACTTCCTAAGTTTGATCGTTTGAGGGCCGACTGCATTCAAGAGGAGTCAAGGTTGGTGGCTAGAGGCGTTGGTGAAAGTTCAAATAATGAAGATATTCATGTTCTCGCCTCCCAAGCTTCGAAAAAGAAAGGAAAAGATGGGAAGAAAGGATTCTTCAAGAGGAATCAAGATAAGGGTGCTCCCGCATTCAAGAAGAAGAGAGACTTGTCCAAGATCCAATGCTTTAGATGTGATAAGTTTGGCCACTTTGCTAAGCATTGTCCATCCAGACCTAAGCAATAGGCCACCGTTGCAAATGTTGATGATGCTTCTCCGCAGAAGGATTCATGTGAATATTTTTTCTATTCGGCATTGTCAAGCAATGTACCTATAGACACCAACACTTGGCTGATCAACAGTGGTGCTTCTCGACACATCACTAGGTTTAAGGAGCATTTATCAAGCTTCGTGGAGATAGACTCTTCCGAACAAGTCATTATTGGAGATGATGCTAGCTACTCCGTGAAAGGGATTGGGACCTCTACTCTTCATTTGGATTCTGACATTACACTACAGTTATGTGATGTCCTTTATGTTCCAGGAATCAAGCGTAATCTTATCTCCATTTTAGCTTTAGAAGATAAAGGATATCAAGTTGCCTTCTCCAAAGGAAAAGTACTTGTATGGATGAAGAATTCCAACTTCAAGACTACTCAAGTAATTGGTGTTAGACATGAGAGCCTCTATAGGCTATGCACTTGTCCACTTCAGGCATTAGTTCATGATTCTTCAAGCTTGTGTGGTCTTTGGCATCGAAGATTGGCTCACCTTCACTTCCGGGCTCTACCTATCATGGAGAAGATGGTCTCGGGTCTTCCAAAGTTCAACCAAGAGCATGAAGGTACTTGCAAAGGCTGTGCAATGGGTAAGAATACAAAAGCTCCATTTTATAGTAGAGAAAGTAAATCTAAATGTATTCTAGATCTCATTCATTCTAATTTATGTGGTCCAATGTTTGTTCCTTCTTCGAGTGGTTTCTTGTATTACATTCTTTTTATTGATGACTAATCTAGAAAGACTTGGATTTATTTTTTGAAAACTAAAGAGTTTGAGGAAGTGTTAGAAAGGTTCAAGGAGTTCAAAGCTCAGGTAGAGAACCTTTCCGGAAAAAGAATCAAAGTTTTGAGATTGGATAATGGAGGAGAGTACACTTCTGGCAGCTTTCAGAATTTTTGTGTTGAAGCTAGGATTAAGAGGGAGTTATGTGTTCCCTATAATCCTCAACAGAACGGTGTTGCAGAGAGAAAGAACAGATCAATTGTGGAAGCAGCAAGAGCCATGATCTATGAGCAGGATCTAAAAACCTTCCTATGGGTAGAAGCTTCTAGGACTACAGTTTATGTTCAAAATAGAAGTCCTCACAAAATCCTGGAAAGTATGACTCCTGAAGAAGCCTTTACTGGAAAGAAAGCCGCATAAGTTTTCTAGTTATGTTGCTTTGATGAGTCAGATTATTGAATTGTCATATCCCCACAGAAACTCACATTTACATAAAATTATTAAAAAGATTAATTTTACTTCTCGATTTGTCACAAGGTATAAAAAGGAAAATCAATATATATTTTTAAATGTGATAATAATAATAAATAGATATAAGACAATAATTAAATAATAGATATTTATAAAATAACAATTAAAGTTTAACTTTTAATTAAATCACATAAAAGAATGCTATAAACTAAATAAAAGGGCGGATTCCTACAAAAGGCGAATTAAGGGGAAATTAAAATAAAACTGCAAATTCGTTTACTTTCAAAAAAACCCTTGGTCGCAAAAGACGCCTCCCCTCAGGCAAGCGACATACCCGTGAGAAGCAGCGACTGCTATAAGAAGCTCGAGGGAGAATGAGGATGGGCGTTTTTGGAAGGAGCAGAAGCGACTGAATAGGAGGCGGATAGCGATCATACTGTGAGTGTTCTCACTTAGTTTTCATGTTTAAATCCTTGCTACAGATGTATACATCCTGTGTGATCTATTGATTGATTACTGTTCAATTATTCTATGATTCTGTTCTTGTAAGAAACTGGAAGCATTCGTCATTTTGAATACCCCACCATGAGATCGACTTAGGCATTTTAGAATCATTTTCCGCACAGGAATAAGGGTCTATCTTTAGGCGGACTGAGGTCCGAGATATTCTCAGGAGCACGGATATCTGTGCGTTTCTTTAAAGAAATTCAATAGACACTAAATGTTGGCTAAACATTGTTATAAATCTGGAACTATGAGCTGTGTCACTGTGTATTCGGGAGAAATGAATATGCTTATAGAATCATAGACATTGTTTTAACGTGGCAAAAATCATTCTGATTTTCTGTGTATTATGATTAGATTAATCTTCTATTATGAATGTAAAACATTGTTAAATCAGAATTATGATTTGTTATATTTCTTATATGTGCAGTAGGAACTAATTAATTATAACCTTAGAAAATGAATATTGTTCAATGAGCATCATGGTCTATTTCTTATTTCAAAACTCTGTATGTAAATATTATTGCACCAAGAATGAATACTTATTACTGCTATATTACTGTTTGCAAATTAACTGTCTGATCTGAGCATGTCATCCTATCAAGAGAGACGTATCATGTCCTAAGTAGATTGCCTAAAAACCCCATTCTCAACCCCTTAGGCCCAGTTAAGTGATTGGGCTTTTTCTTAGCCCCTTAGGCTCTTGATTCGGGATTGGGTTGCAGGATTGGGGGTCCCACCTAGGCTTCAGCCCCTTAGGCCCTGAAACAGGGATTGGGCAATTAGGAGGTGGTAGGCCTTAGGCTACTTAGGTCTGTCATGATTCCTCTCCCTTAATAAGATACATGACTCCCTGAATGTATTCTTATTTCATGCAGAATGTGTTATATCTGTTGTTGGAACTTAGACATTAAAGCTAACACCTGGACATTTGGTTATGTATACAAAAACATGAGTGCAGATTGCAATTTCTGAACACATCTGGGAGAGAAATAGGAACGTCAAAGTCTTGCTGTTGTAACTTCCCTCAGCCCTGCCAGGTAAGGACTTTTACATGAATCTAAGCCTTCCAGTGTTGAGGAAGCTTCTAGTCAACAAGTTTGGAAAGATGCTATAATAGAGGAGTATCAATCAATTCTCAAGAATGATGTTTGGGACATCGTTCCTAGACCCGAAGGAAAACATGTGGTATCTTCAAAATGGCTCTTCAAGATCAAGCATGTGGCTGATGGGAGCATTGAGAAATACAAGGCAAGATTCATGGCTAGAGGGTTCTCACAAAAAGAGGGAGTTGACTATGAAGAAACATTTGCTCTTGTTGCTCGCTACACTTCTATCAGAACCATTATTGCCATTGTTTCATCTAGAGGATGGAAGATTCATCAGATGGATGTGAAGACAGCTTTTCTGAGTGGTGTGATTGAGGAAGAAGTTTATATCGAGCAACATGATGAATTTGAGGTACATGGGAAGGAGTCTCATGTTTGCAGGCTGAAGAAGGCCTTGTATGGTCTTAAGCAAGCTCCGCATGGTATGAAAGAATTGATCGGTACTTGTCAAGCTTGGGCTTCTCTAAGAATGATGCAAACTCAAATCTATACTTTAAGGTAATTGATGGTGAAGCATTGATTTTGGTTTTGTATGTTGATGATTTGATTCTTACTAGAGAAGATCACCTTATTCTCAAATGTAAGGAGTTGGCTTCTGAGTTTGAGATGAAGGACATTGGGCTCATGCATTACTTCCTTGGATTAGAAGTTTGGAAAAAGCCAGATGAGATGATTCTAAGCCAAGGGAATTACACCATTGATATACTTAAGAGGTTTGGTATGATGGATTGCAAATCCATGTCAACACCTATGGAGACCAACCTGTTGTGACCTTTTCACACCACACCCCATTTAAAATGGGGACCCCCTAAATTTTGCTCCGTTCCTCATCTTTTGGCTTTGGTTTTGTCTCTCTCTGTCTCTCTCTTTCTACTATCTGCCTTTCAGGGGATGTACCCGTCTTTGAGCTTGAATGTGAAATTTTGGCTAAGTCTGAGAATTAGGGTTTAGAATCTTCTGGTCAATTTGAGGTCAAATGGAGTAAGTGAATTGAAATCTAAGTTTGGCACTGCAGTCAATAAGCTCCCAGCAAGTTCCCAACAAAATTTCATGGAATTCCGACAACTTACTATTTTTAGTAAGTACCTAATTTGGGGCATTTTCTCAGCACTGTTGAAGTTCTCTCCGTTACACTACATCCAAGACACATCAAGCTACTTCTCTACAAAATTTGAACCCGAATGAACAACTTTCTATTTTTAGCAAGTACCACTTTCAGAAGCAGATTTTAGGGTTTACATGCGAAGTTTTTCAATGCACGTCTGGAGATTATTTCTGGGTTTTCCAAGACCTACGCAATGGTATAACATGCAAGATGAGATGATGACTTTCGACACTCAACCTTCGGAGGCTATTTTTAGGGTTTGCATGTTGGAGTTTTAAACGCATGTTTGGATATTATTTGTGGGTTTTTTGAAAGCTTTGCAGTGATGTAACATGCAAGGCAGGATGATCACTTTTTCAGAGACTTACTATTTTTAGCAGGACCATTCCGGTAGTTGCCCAACACATCAGTATGACAAACAAAGCAAAGTGCAACAGAAACAGAGTCAAACGAAGATCGTTTGATCTACATGCAAGTTAAATGAGGGTTTCGAGCTTCAAGGCCTAAAATGAGGGGTCAAACGCCAAAATTTTCAAAAACCGGTGTATCCCACTATGATCAGTATCTTCAAGCTTTCCACTGGTAAAATTTGAAGGCAATCGGAGCACTTACTATTTATAGTAAGGCACTTCTGAAACAGGCTATAAATAGTAAGTCAACAGCAGGCGCTAGTGTGAACAGGCAAGTTAACCCATGAGGGTCACGTCATTCAAATTTCAAGTTAAACGGAGTTGTGGAAGTCTCGAAATCAAGCAGTTACTATAAATAGTAAAACACCTCCAGAAACATGCTATAAATAGTAAGTTAGCATGAGATGGCAATGTGAACAGATCAACTAGGTCATGAGGATCATGTGGCTCGAATTCTAAATCAATCCAAGCTTCAGAAGGGTGGAAATTAGAGACTTACTAAATATAGTAAACAAGGGCGAGCAAGCTAAAAAATGCCTAAGTCTAAGAAAATTCCTTCACCCCCTGTCAAATGTGCCCAAGATGAGGCTAGCTGAAGGATGGAAAAATTTCAAGTGTTGTTAATACCTACTCAGCCCCCTAAATATGCCCTCAAGGAGAAAAAGCCATGAAAAATTTCCGAAGGCATGAGTTATTCCTGCTCAACCCCCTAAATGTGCCCATCTCTAGCATGAGCTCTAGAGAAATATTCTAAGTGTTGGCTTATTCCTGCAGGACCCCCTAAATGCACCCTCATGTCAAGGAAGGTGATGGAAAATAAGCTAAGGCATGAAACTTCCTGCAGACCCCCTCAAATGTGCCCTCATGTCAAGGAAGGTGATGGAAAATAAGTTAAGGCATGAAAACTTCCTCCTCCTATCCTCAAATGCACCCAAGATGAAGTAAGGTTGAGAAAAGTTTACAAGGCAAGTCAAAGTTCCTCCTTGACCCCTTGAATGCGCCCAATTTGCTAGGCTATGGAGTGTGAAGAAAAAAAATTCTAAGTGTTGAAATTCCTCCTCCTACCCCCAAATGCGCCCAACTACCAAGAGGCATCAAGAAAAAAAAGCTAAGTGTTAGAAACTTCCTGCAGGGGTCTCCAAATGCGCCCAAGTGCAAGGGGAAGTTACGAAATATTCTAAGAAGTTAAGAAATATTCTAAGGCGTTGGAAGTTCCTCCTAGACATGCAAAATGCGCCTAAGTTCAAAGATGATTCTAGGAAAAAGGTTGCTAAGTGTCATTAATTCCTCCACCCCAAGCAAAATGCGCCATGACTGGAGAATGAATGGAGAAAAATATCAAAAGGCAAATTTGAAAATTCCTTCTAGACCCCCTATATGCGCCCAAGCTAGTGATGAGGAAATTTTTCTAAGGCATAAAATTCCACCCTAGAGGAAAATACACCTAAGCTTGATAGAGGATGATGAAATTTGTTAAGGCATGGATGAATTGGCAGTGGATATGTCAAAATGTGCCAGCTTCAGAATGATGAGAATTGTCAAGGCAGAGCAAGGAAAATATGCCCAAAGATGAAGAATGAAGATAAATTTGATGGCAAAATATTTTTCTAAGGTTAAAATTCAAAAATCAAATGAACCCCTTCATTCGCAGACCCATGAATTTGATGCTTTCTGAAGGGAATTTTCTTCTGGGTACTGGACATCTTCGACAAGGAGATGATCTTGAAATTCTTCACTCCCTATCGGAGACTTTAAGATAGAGATTTTTGCTCAAACGCTTGGGTGATGAAATCTTCTAGAGGAAATGAATTATTCTAAGGCAGATGGGCTGGAAATTTGGCTAAGGAAAAAAGGAGATAAAATTTCCCAAGGCTCAGGTTGGATAAAAGTTTCTAAGGCACAACTTCAAGGTTCACAAGAAGCAAAGTACGCCCACGGGGTATAGGATGGGTGAAATTCTCTAAGGAATGAAAATGGAAGCTCAGGTCCCCAAATGCACCCCGAGAAAAGATGAAGATATGAGTGAAACAATAAGATGAAAATGCACCTCTTAAATACATCCTAGAGGAAGATGAAATTTGTTTAAAGCATTGGAATATGAAGCATAGGTGTTATACACCCAGCCTACAGATGATGGAAGGTTATGAAGAAAGAAAAATTTTCCAGAGGAAACTAATGAAGAGATCACTCAAACCTCGAGGATCAGAACATTGAGATCCGGTAAGTGAAGAAATTTTATATCATGAAGTTTTTTTATGCTCTTCTTTTTTGTTTGTTTTGCAAGATGAATGCCGGGACCAAATGCTTGATGACTTGAGGTGATGGAGCAAACAACCCAAAACAACGTTGCAACCTTGGAAGATGTAATGAGCCTAGCCTAAGCTGACTAAAAAACTCTTCTCTGTTCTTTTGAAATTTTGTCAAACAGTTCTTTTGCAAACTTTCAGCTTGCTGGTCTGAGTTATCAGTCTGACATAAATGCTTGTAGTTGATGACAAATGCATAGAAATGCTTACAAATGATTTCTATAATGTCTAAGCTATAATATTAATGCATAAATGACTTATTTTCATCCTTTAGCATGCTCATAAATGATTTCTATATGCAAAATTTTCACCTACAGCCAATTGACTTTTTGACAAACAATTGGCATGCATACTAAAATCTGAATTTGAGTAATATGGAAATGCTCATTGACAACTTATTAACAACCAGCAACCTATATCTCCAATTTACAATATAAAGACTCAATACAATGCTCATTGAAACCAAGACTCTTGGCAATTATATTGACTTCTCCAAATTATAATAATGTTGGTAAATGCATTCATCTACAGCTGCAAACTAACATAATCTATGCAAATATGACTCTAATCTCATACTTTGATTGAAACTACAATGCCTGAAGGCTGTCTAGGACAGCGTAAGACTTCTACAGCATGATTGACCTTAACAATGCAAGACTAAAACAAACAAGGAACCTGATGGTATGCTGACAGCAGACTTCAACTGGTCCAATGCCCTTGATGGTGACCAATTCATCTTCAAACTAGTGCGCCAACCTTCTTAGATTATCCTCCAATGAATGAAGACTTCAATTACCAGAATGTCTCCTGCAATGCTCCAATCGAACTTGTGCAAAAATTAAAGAGATGAATACTACTGTAGCAGCACTATAGCACGGGTACTATTCACGGCACTGTAGCACCAACACTAATTCTGATCTGCAAGTAATAATCTTCAAACCCTCGATAACATCTTCGCCTTTAAGCACAAATGAAAGGACTGAATTATCCTCTCCTCAAATTGCAACCCTTCAAGAGATCTTTCACTCCCTCAGTTATGCTACAATAGGAAGTTTTCGTTTCCTATGATCAAAGAAGAAAATTGTAAAAGCCCTAGGCTCCACAATAAAAATCAATCAAAATAATATTCATCAACTGGATGCTGAGAATGAGCTTTTGCCTCTCTTTTTATTCTTTCCTTCAAAGAGCCAAACACCTTCCTGGCCAATGTGGGATAAAAGATTTATTCCCACATTAAATTATTCACTTAACACACTTTATTATATTAAAGTGACTTTATTAATATAAAGTTACTTTATTATTATAAAGTTATTTTATAACTTTATAATAATATTAAAATATTAAATAAATCACTTAAGTCACTTAAACTTTAATATTTCTTGATGTACTTGTCTGATTGCTAAGCTGTCTGAGCCAGGAGTCGACTCTCCCTGTTCTCCATGTGATTGGATGCCTATCTAAAAATAGAAACCCTGAATAGTGACTTACTATAAATAGTAAGTACGTGAAATTGAGTCTAGAAACAGCTGCAAAGGCCCAATCAAGGTCGACACTGTCAATATGCTCTGCTCAGGTGTCTCTCTATTAATAGGAACCCTGACTCTCCCAAAATAGTAACTTACTATAAATAGTAAGTGTGCCAATTTGAGTCAAATAACCTATGCAAAGGCCAAAACCTGAATCCAGCTGAAGAGTAATGTCTCTAAATCACCGATAACTGCCACAAAAGGCCCTCTATCCATAACTGTTAGCCTACGAGGGTCAAATGATAGGCTAATCCTTATGAACTCTGATGCTCGCAAAATGGGGACATTACAGAAGAGATAAAGTTGTGTGTTTCAGGATCCTCTATGATGTCCAAAATGGCTAAGTGTTGGAATTTCTCCTCAAAGACCCAATATGCACCCAACACAGTCAGGCGAATGACAAGCCGGAATGATTGAATCCAAGACAAGAAAATCTTTCAAGTTCAGAATGAAGGAAAAGATGAAGGCTCGGGCATTGAAGAGTTGAAGAGTGACAGCTAAGAAGAAGATCATCCTCAAGCACTAAAATGCCCTGAAGGCTAAGGATGAGGAGTGAACAAAAGGCTTCAATATTAAAGAATGACAACGGAATGTGCTAAAGAGCAAAATAGAGAAACTCTCCTTAAGTGTAAAGTCCTTCGATGACGCAAAAGATGTTCTCCAGCATGCTTCGTACAACTCAAGATGCAATGGCAGGAAGGAGGAAAATCACCATCAAATAGGTTAGGAAGTTACAGTCTCGAAGTTTCAAATTAAGAACGTGCCTGTTGTATCAATCCAAGAAATCGAAGCAATGGCGACCAGACTTATCTAGTTTGTAGTCAAAAAAGGAACAATGGGAACGCATCTCTGGACAAGAATCTTCTAGAGGATGGTGGACATTAATTGTTCATTTATTACTCCACTCCTCTTTTTAGGGTTAGGGCTGAGGTGGCATAATTTGGGCCATCCATCTGATTGTAATATGAGTCGTCCATTGGACTTGGCCAGCTATAAAAGGGGCATCCCCCCTCATTTGTACCTAATTAGAATAGCAGAGAAGGAATAGAGAGAGATTGATGGAATAGAAAGTAGCATAGTTTGATAGTTTAGCTTAGATTGAAAAGTAAGGAAAGTCTTCCATTTGAATACTTTGTAAGAAGTTGTTGTGAACACTTTCATAATAAAAGAGTTTTCATTGATAGTGATCTCTTCTTTGTTATGAGTAGCTAGCAAGGCTTCTTCGTCCTTCCAATTCACGTAGAATCTTGAAGTAGCTTAAAGTAAAGTAGATTTCATTTCATGCAAGTACTTAGTAATTGTGGAATGTGGTGCTCGATTTGAACAAAACTTCGCTTATCCATACCACTAGTGGGTTCGCTGACGGTGGGTTCGCCTTGCATGGTCAACTGGAACATTGTGAACTTAACTTCGATTATGGTTTGTATGTTGGCATGCATCATTGTGATGGTGTCTTCATGTTGAATCGTCATTTGAATACCTTTGATTACTCCTCTGAAGATTGCACCAGTTTTGTGGAAGTTGTCTGAAGCGAGGCAAAGCAAAGCTCGGTTGAAGTCTGTGAGAATTGATCACTATGTCCCACACCTTAAAGTAGGATTATAGCATCTCTTATCCCTGCACCCATTTAAATTCAGCTCATTTCCAGTTAGTGTTAGCAAACTTGCACTTACCTGCCAAATCATTCGAACAACGTGAAACCCTTTAATCTGTTGTCTGTTGTCTGCTGCCGAACAATTGCGTAAGTCCCCTTCAAATACCAGCAAAATCACATCGAGCCAACTGAGACTATCCACTGTGTGAAGGAACCTTGGAGTTGAATGCATGATCTTTCTAGCAATCTTAGCATGCAGGAGATTTTGTTCAAGAGAGGATAGAGTCGTCGTTGGTAACTTTATTCTATGTTGGTGCGGTCACAAAAATCACATCAACACAACCTACATAAGTTGAAGCAGGTTGCAGCCAGTTCAGACTTGGTGTATCCTACAATGTACAGACAGTTGATTGGGTCATTGATGTATCTAGTTAACACTAGACCAGATATTTGTTATGCTGTGAGTGCACTTAGTTCATGTGTGAACTGAGACATATACATCTTGTTGCAGCTAAACATATCTTGAGATATTTGTGTGGCACAGTTGGATATTGGTTGAGATATTCTTCAGATGCGGACTTAGAGCTGCATGGTTATACTGATTTTGATTGGGCAGGGAGTGTTACTGATCGGAAGAGCACCTCTAGATGTTGCTTCAGTTGGGGATCTGCTATGATTTCCTGGTGCAGCAAGAAACAATCATCTGTAGCATTGAGTACAGCAGAGGCAGAGTATATTGCAGCTTGTGTGGCAGCTCGGGAAGCAGTGTGGCTTCGTAAGCTCCTTGCAGGATTGTTTAGACAATCAGTGGAGCCTACTATTATTCATTGTGATATGCATTGTTCGAATTGATGGCGGTATTGTGTAATAGGACATCATTTGTAAATCCCATTGAAGATTGCACCATCTTTGTCTAGTTGTAGTCATCATACTTGGCAAAGCAAAGATTGGTTTAAATTTCACTATCCAACATTTGTCTCTTAAGTTCATAGGAGTAGTTTAGCATAAGTCTAGTTTCTAAACCCTCATCCCTTTTTCTTTTATTTTAATCTCAAAATCAGAAACCCCCCAAAATACAAGAGCATTCAACGTCAAATTAATCTAAACCCCTACTTTTGAGTAATTTGTTGTCCAAGGTCCCTTTGTGATACCAGCATATCACATCATCCATTGTGCTTGTCCATCCCCCAACTTACAAAACATTGGAATTACCGTATGACCTTTCTAGCAATCTTAGCATACAAGGTAGTTTTTCAAGAGAGGATAGAGTGTCTTTGGACTCTTGTTATAGAGTGTTCGGTGTGTCATAAAACACGCATCAACAGATAACAGATTCTACAAGTTTGTAGATTGACATTCCTTCTAATTTTCCATCGCCTATGTCTGCAATCTTAACACATAATAAAGAAATAACTAACTCTCAAGACCCGCTTTAGTTAACCAAATAACAAGAATGGAGAAGATTTGAAGAAATTTTTGTACTTGAGAAGATACCTCTGAATAAGAGAAGAAAATCATTAACCACCAACAAATATTTATAAATGAAGAAAAATCAATAGTGACCACCAACATCTCCAGTTTGAACTTGATAAATAATTATGTTTACATATTAGCAGGCTTATGGTTCAGGCAGAAAGTAAACATCACCTTTTACCAGTTTAGAGAGCATGTGCAAGACAACAGCAGCCTCAACAACATTCCGCTTGCTCTTACCAAAATCATCTTCCTCTTCTCTTGCATCTGCTATATTAACAAACGCATATGTTCCGTACATTTCAGACTTAATATACGCATTGCCATATGCTTCCATTTTAACATTGGGACCATTCATGATACGATTTTCATAAAACGACATATTTGGGAATTGACTTATAGATGGATGCATGCGATACTGTGTGTTTAGAAGATGGACTGGATGTCCAAGTAATTGTAATCTTTCAAAGAGACTTTTACCATATCCTGCTTTCTGGGATAGCTGACAAACCAGACATGAAATAGAATTAAATTTATAAATTGAACTTATAACAAACAGAAATAAACAAACAACAACATAACCCAATAGAAACAAACCTTGCTGATAACTGTTGCAGGTAACTGAAATGGATCTCCTATAAGGATTGCATGTCTCACACCACGGATTTGCAATGCAATAGTTGACTCAGCCTCTGTGAGCTGGGCTGCCTCATCAATAATCAAGCAGTCAAATGGTGCAGTCCCTTTCATGCAATTTTTCGCAGAAGACGAGACTGTTGAAAATACCAATTTTGCATGCTTTAAGCAAATACTCTCTATCCCCTCACGCGAGATGCCCTTTTTGAACATGTGGGTAATAATAGTTCCACTGGACAAATGCTTTCTCAGCAAGTGGACACACTCACTTTTCTTCAAACAAAGAACAACCTTTAAATCTTTCTCATTACTAACCATGTTCTCATTAAATATACTTGTTAACCCTTCTGCCTCTCCCAGACCTTCGCTGTTACTGCAAAAACATTCTCTAAGGACACTTTCTTTGACATTATTTTTTTCAATAAAATTTACGAAAGATTCAACAACGTTGATCAAACATTCCAATTGCCATTTTCCTGATAAAGCCCCAGGTAAATCATTTATTAATGTTCTTGCATCCTCACAAATTTTTTGGGTCAATTCTTTCAGTTTTTGTCTGGGTTCATTTTGAAAAATAGCTGATTCAAGAAAATCAATAAGAGATGTCACCCTGTGCCTCCATCCTGTCACTGGCAGGAAACAGTTGTACAAACGATCAACTCGATATTTAAGGAAAATATATCCCAAATCACCTTCTTGATCAAATCTATCCTCGTTCCCTACCAGTACGAGGTCACCCAAATTCATGACACAGGGAAAATTATCTTTATCAGGACAACTTCCAGATGGACTTGTAACTATCTGGATGAACCTCGTCGCAACTACTGATATTGCTGCATTAGTGGGTGCACACACAAGTACTCTGAACATCTTATGACCTAAGATAGAAAGAAGCGAGATCAGCATTGAGGTCTTTCCTGTTCCTGGGGGACCCTGGATCAGCTTTATATCTGAAGAAGATTTAGATTCAACAGCATTAACTGCTTGAATTACAGCAGACATTTGAGAATCATTTAAGTTATGCGGCATGAAGTGCTTGCTCCTGAACTGCTCTAAACCATCTTTAACCCCATTATGATCCTACAAATCCCATCAAAGTCAGGTTAGCACAATTTATCCAGCTTCTCTGCTACCAATGCACTTCTAATTTTCATAAACCATGATCAAACAAAAATATTAACACATGTGTAAAGCTCAAAGTAATCCAAGCACATACCTCTGTATTTAAGCATATTGCTTCATGAAGCATGATCAAATTTTTTTCCCCATCTTGCATGTGGGCATGTAAAGCTTTCCAGATTCTCAAACTTGATATGATACTACCGAGATGAAAAGCGAAGTATTTAGTTTTTATACTGTATTTTTCTGATGTAAAGGGATGTCCATTCTGCAGATATAGCTTCACCTTCAACCCATCCAGAGGTGTATCTGTCAGTCCAGCCTGAGCCGTATCCTCCCAAGTTTGATGGACTATGGCTAACAAATACTCATCATGGAAGTAATCCAGATTCTCACATAATTTTGTTGATAATATAAGAATGTCCTTTGGTTTCCACTTCAATTTTGTTTTCCCCTCCTCCTGTCCTTCTGTACAAAGGATATTATATTCACCAAATTCACCTTCTAATAGGCATGTCTTTTCATGAAATGTTATTCTTGTACTTTGTGCTTCAGATATAGATTCCAGACTCTGCTGTAGTTGTGCTCGTGTTTCTTCTATCAGAGGCCAAACAAATGAGCCAAGGTATTCTGCTACAGATGTAAATTTCTCCGGAATATGTTTCACCTGAAAAAGCAGGAAATGATCTCAACAACCATTTGCAAGCCTCTTAATTTGTAAAGGCAAGTTCATCTGTAACTGCTCAACCTATACTGTTCTGATGGATTTAAGAAAGTGAACTAAAAAAAACATTGTCATCACACGAGTACACAAGTTTCATTGCTATTCGGTCATCATCGAACATAATAAATATTGGGAAAAAACAGTACCTGATCAGTCAGGGCAAACAAAAGATGATGATACCTAGTGAAGACAAAAAAGTAAAACATAGATGAAAAAGAAATGGCTATTTCGTGTGTGGAATATTCAAGTCTAAGTTGATATTTAGCAGGTACGAAAAATAAATGCTAAATTACAGTTAAGGGCGGAAACAAATGCGTCACCTATATTGCCTTCAGAATATCTGATTCTTAGAAATATTAAGAATATTGGATTAGTTAGTTTAATTGTAGTTTTTGGCTAATCATTAGGTTGCGTTGCCATCGAGCAATTTGTGGCAACGTGATTACGTTTGTCCTCATGGGCACGTCTCTAGATATTAAGAGACATCCAATGAAGTTTCTTTGTGTCTCTGTAAACCCACTCCCATTCCTGCTCCTCCTGATCACAAGCATGATAATACCCCCTTCAAAACCAGCAACCCAACTGCATTAACTCCAACTCCTTGAAGATTTCTTTAGCGAACATCACTGACACTTTGGCCGGCCTTAGCTGAAGTTGGAGGAAAATGATGCAAACATTCCTCTCTGGCAGCAAAATAACATATTTCTATGTTGCTAATGCTTTACATGGCAGAAAGAGAGCCTGTTTCTTATAAACTTCCACACAGCAACAAGTGTAGTGTCTTAATCTGCTCAGGCAAAGCTACCAGCATATCCTATACAGACAAGAAAACATAGGAAAAATCCTTACAGATGACAGGAACAAAAGAAAGCTTGACTCAACCATGCTGCGAAAAAACCAAGGAGCTAAAACAGACAGTAAGCGCTTATGATCAAACTTCGCACAACAGCCTCAACTTCAATATGGATCCATTCTATTATCTTGCACAAAGGGGTCCCTCTCTCAAACTAGCTGCACTGGAATCAACAAAATTATAATCAGATGACAAACAGCAACCATACTACTCTTCCCAGGGAGGAATCCCAACCAGAAATGATAGTGTCTTGAGTTATTTGGTCCCTGCTGCAACTTTTTGTAATGCTTACTTAATGGCTGCTACTTTATGTATTGTTCTAAGTAAGATGCTTACTATGCTAGCTTCTTCATGGATACTCTGATAAAGTAGATGTTTTTAATATCAAACCACAACTTTCAACCACATATCATCTTGCACAAAGTGCTGGGAAAATGATCACAACATACGTTGTATACAAACTATATACAGACTAAAATCCAACTCATGTCGTCAATGTGCATTGATATAGAGGCCTCCATTAACTGACCTCTTCATTCTTTGGGAAACATGCCATACAGAATTTACAGGTCTTGAAAAAAGCTTTGAGAGCATTCGTACTTGTGCATATGTTGGTCCATGATAGTTATGTGTAGACACTGAATGTATCTTTGCATGTTTGGTTTGCTGCAGTGCCTCAGCTAAATGGCATTTTTTCTTCTCTGAGGTGAGGATGGTCTCGATTGCTTAAACTCTACTCTACAAATTCTTAAAAACCAAAATTATTGGTGAGATAATAGAGGTAATGGAGGAGTTTTTTCGCTCCTTTGAGTATCATGTCTACATTCAGCCTTTAGATGTAGACAATTGGTCAGCAGCTTGCATGGATCTTTGTGCATTTTATTGAGCTTCAATCTCTTCAAAGTGGCTGCATTGGTGTTGCTTAATATTAAATTGAGATTGACTTTGTGTTGGCCAGATGTATAGGTATTGTTCAACGAATTTGCAGCAGTATTTGAGAGGATTGGAAAATGATGAGCGGCCATGGATCGTCATCGCAGGGTGATCCTTCTGCAAATATGGTATGTAATGAGCTTGCATATTGAGGATTGGATTTTGCCAAGGCCCATCCAAGGAAAAATAAAGAGCTCTTGATTTGGCCCTGTGTAATCTCCGTCACTCCTTAAAGCACTGAATGGATAATTTTTGTGATGCAGAATAGTGGGGTTGAGAAAGAGATTGCCCGAGTTGTAGAGTATTGCTATAACCTATGGCTTCATTGAGCTTCTGCAGGGGAGTGTGCTTTAGGATGATTCTTCTTTAGTAGGTCTTCAGAATCCAGTGTTGGAATTGTTAAGGCGCTTTGCATATGCAACAGTGCAGCTTGCATTTTATAGATATCTATATGAGGCAATTGCTCTTTCTACTTGCCATCTTAATGTGCATAGAAAGGCCGAGATTTAAAAGATCTAACTGATATGACCTGACTTTGTTGCATATAATACATGGATATGCAGAAGCTCGCTGCCCTAAGAGTTGTATGACAAAATCATGAAATGCGACGTCATCAGGCATATCGCTTGGGGTTGAGAGACCATTCTTATGGGGATGAGCAGAATTGGCGCGCTTTAATCGTGCAACAGATTTGGGTTATCGAAGTGCACTATGAAGATGAAAACATCATCGAAATCTGGCTCAATTCTCAACCAAGCTGTGACTTGGTCTGGGATTGTCCTACCATTATGAAATAAATGCATAAGTTGGGGGGGCATATTTTAGCGTCACCTGATCAAGGAAGAATATAGATGATTAAAGACTGAGGGTTTCATAGGCGAACAAAACAGTATATGATAGGATATAACTTTGTAAAGTATTTTACTCGTACACTTTTCAGTCTCCTCTAGACCCTTCTCCAGGGAAATATTACAAGAAAGATACGGTATTTTTGACTTTCTGTTCTTTTTAAAGAATCATTATTAGATTAATTAATGGAAAGGTTAAATTACTATCATATTAAGGTTATGTATTAAGGACGTTTAAGATTTATTAATCATTCATTTATCATTTCTATTAATTTAGATAACTGTTGGAAGAGATTTTCTTCTTTCCGAAATTGCTTCTTGTATTATATTTAGAGAGATGTCATTTTTAAAGTGTTGTGGATGCTATTATATAGAG
>VDFB02105044.1:53150-84066 GCA_007258455.2 Sequoia sempervirens | reverse complement strand
CTCATGTCAATAGATTGATAGAAAATAAACTAAGGCATGAAAACTTCCTCCTCAGCATGCCAAATGCGCCCTCAAGGTGATAGAAGAAAAAAATTCTAAGTCTGGAAGTTTATCCTGCTCCACATGCAAAATACGCCCACCTCAAGGAGAAAGTAAAAAAAGTTTCAAAGTATAAGACTTAAGTCCACCACCACCTCTCAAATGCGCCCTCAACGCGATGATTGGCAGAGGTTAATAAAAAATTCTAAGTGTATGAGATAAGTCCAGCTTGACTCCTAAATGCGCCCATGCAAAGAAGATGGTGGCAAAGGCGTGGGAATAAAGTTAAGTCCTCTTCAGCATATGAAATGCGCCGATCTTGGAAGCAAGGTCAAGACATAAGTCAAAGACGTTGAGTTTAGTCCACCTCCTTATGCCAAATGCATCCTCATCATCAAGCATGCAAGAAGAATCTAAGGCATGAAGTTATCCTCCTCTCACCCCTAAATGCGCCCATGCAAGAAGAAGGGTCAAGGTAGGTCAAAGGCGTTGAAGGCAAATGAAAATAAAAATAAGAAAAGACAAAAGGCATTATTAGGTCCTCGTTGACCCCATGAATGCGCCCATGCAAAGCAAAAGATTCCCAGGCATTGTGCATGCAATAAGAAATATTCCAAGGCGTGATAAGAATTAAATCCTCCTACATAGGTGAAATACGCCCAAAATGCATGCTAAAGGTAAGGATGAAAAAGCAAGTCAAAGGCATTGAAGTCAAAATCCACCTCACTATGCAAAATGCGCCCATGTGTAAGCAAAGTCAAGACATTCTAGGAGGGCGTAGAAGTTAATTTCCTCTTCAACATGCTATATGCGCCAAGTCTAAGATGAAGAGTTGTTAAGTGAAGGTGAGATGAATAAGAAAATGGCTAAGGCGTTAGTGAGAAATGTCCTCAATGTGCTAAATGTGCCAGGCTGTAAGATGAGATAGAAGAAATTCTAAGTGATGACTTAAGTCCACCTTAACATATGAAATGTGCCCATGATAGAAATGATTGAAAAATTTTCTAAGTGTTAATATTTAATTTCACCTTTAGGAAAAATACGCCTAAGTCTGATGGAGGGTGGTGAAATTTTGTTAAGGAATGAATAAAATTGGCAATGGATAAGTTAGAAGGTGCCAGCTTCATGAAGATGATGAAAATTTTCAAGGCCAAGCAAGAAAATATGCCCAAAGATGAAGAATGGGAATAAATTTGTCAGCAAAATGTTTTTCTAAAGTTAAAAATTCAAAAAAAAAAAAAGTACCCCTTCATTTGTAGACCCATGGATTTGATGTTTTTTGAAGGAAATTTTCTTCTGGGTATTGGACGTTTGCGATGAGGAATGGATTTTAAGGTCTTCCACTGCTCGCCAAGGCTTTCAGGATAAAGATTTTGATCGGCACTTGAATAATGAATTTTTCTAAGGAGGAAAATTTGAGAAATTTTCTAAGGCAAAGGAAGAAATGTTTGTGAAAATAAAATGCCTTGGGTGATGAATTTGAAATTGAGTGACTAGATGATTTTTGATCAAGTTCCGGATGAAAATAATCTTCTTGAGCTAGAGTTGGATGAAATATCAAGTTGTCAACGCCTCAGCCAGAAAAGTGAATTTCTTGAAGAAGATGCAGTTGAAGCTAACACTCTCAAAAGATAATTTTAAAAGTGCATCTCTTAAATACACCCTTGAGGAGGATGAAATTTGTCTAAGGCATTGAAATATGATGCATAGGAGTCATATGCCCTAGCCTACAGATGTTGAAAATTCATGACGAAAGCGAAGTTGGCTAGAGAAAAACAATGAATCCTATCAGATCCGAAGACCATTCAGACCTTGGAAGTTAAAGCATGAAAATCAGGTAAGTAAGGTGGGTTTATATTATGAAATGTTCTTATGCTCTTCTCCTTGCTTCTTTTGTAGGAGGAACGTCGAGACCAAGCGGTGATGACTTGAAGTGATGAAGCAAATAGTCCAAGATGATAGAATCATGAAGCAAGTACTTGGAAGAAATGGCTAAGTGTTGGAATTTCTCCTCAAAGACCCAATATGCACCAAACGCAATCAGGCGAATGGCAAGCGTGAATCCAAGACAAGAGAATCTTCCAAGTTCAGAATAAAGGAAAAGATGAAGGATCGGGTGTTCTCAAACAGGTTAAAAAGTTACAACCTTGATGTTTCAGATCGAGAACGTGCCTGCCATACTAGTCCAAGAAGTTGAAGCAGTGTGAACGCGTCTATGAACAGGAATCTTCTTGAAAGTGGTGGAAAATTAATTGCTTATTTATTACACCACTCTTCATGGTGGCGGTTTTTAGGGTTAGGGCTTATGTGGCTCGATCTAAGCCCTTCATTTGATTGTAATCTGAGCCGTCCACTGGACTTGGCCAGCTATATAAAGGGGCATTCCCACTCATTTGTACCTCATTAGAAGTTAGAATAGCAGAGAAAGAATAGAGAGAGATTGATAGAATAGAAGGTAGCATAGTTTGATAGTTTAGCTTAGACTAAAAAGGAAGGAAAGTCTTCCCTTTGAATACTTTGTAAGAAGTTGTGAACACTTTCATAATAAAAGAGTTTTCATTGATGATCTCTTCTTTGTTATGAGTAGCTAGCGAGGCTTCTTCATCCTTCCTATTCACGTAGAATCTTGAAGTAGCTTAAAGTAAAGTAGATTTCATTTCATGCAAATACTTAGTAATCGTGGAATGTGGTGCTCGATTTGAACAAAACTTCGCTTATCCATACCACTAGCGGGCTCACTGACAGTGGGTTCACCTTGCATGGTCAACTGGAACATCGCGAAACTTAACTTCGATTATGATTTATATGTTGGCATGCATTGTTGTGATGATGTCTTCATGCTAGATCGTGATTTGAATACCTTTGATTACTCCTCTGAAGATTGCACCGGTTTTGTGGAAGTTGTCCAAAGTGAGGCAAAGCAAAGCTCGGTTGAAGTCTGCGAGAATTGATCGCCATGTCCCACGCCTTAGAGTAGATTAGAACCTTCTTATCCCTACACTCATTTAAATTCAGTTCATTCTTGGTTAGTATTAGGAAACTTGTGCTTACCTACCAAATCATCTGAACCACGTGAAGCATTTAATTTGTTGTATGCTATCAACCGAACAATTGTGTAAGTCCCCTTGAAATACCAGCAAAACACATCGAGCCAACTGAAGGTATTCTGTTGCACTGAAGGAACCTTGGAGTTGAATGCACAAACTCTCTCACAATCTTAGCGTGTTGGATACTTTGATCAAGAGAGAATAGGGTAGCCGTTGGCGACTTTATTCTGTGTTGGTGCGGTCACAAAAATCACATCAACAGGTGGAAAACGTTGGATTTTAGGCTCTATATATAGACGGCTTAACATTCTTTATTCTACACTCTTCGTTGAATCCGAGTTTCATATTACTCTAAGCTTTGTTTTCTACATTTCATATTCATACTCTGTTTTCTGAGTGAAAAGACAGAGGATTTACCAGTAAATTACCACAGTCTAGGTATATTTTCATACAACTGAGTATTCAACATCTCAGAATCCATACTGAGTGAGTATTCATCATTGAGAATCCATTTTGAGTGAGCATTCATTATTGAGAGTCCAATTTTGAGTGAGAAGTCATTCAATAATGAGGGCTTTATTGAGAGGACTGGAAGTGCGTATTGGAGAGAAACCTTATAAACAGGCATGAAACCTTCATCATTTTACCAATTTGAATTTGATCGTTGTGTTTCTATTTCTTTGTATTTGTTGTGTGTGCAAAATCTGAAAATTAATTCCTGAATGCAATTTAGCTGTAGGGAAGAACTTTCAAGGAAAATGTTTATATGTTATGCATAAAAGGGAATTTATGTAAAGGAAATTTATGTGAAAGAATTTAAGGGAAATGTTTATTTGTTATGCATAAAAGGGAAAATTATGTTAAGGAATTTAAGAGAAGTTTTAAAATGCATTTAGTATGATAATGCATTACTTGTATGATCTCCATATAAGGAGAGTATTGTTTGTAATAGTAGCCATATACTAGGACCGAGATGAGGACAGGAATCAAGTATGGTCTTTTCAGCTTAAGTTATTAGGTTAGCTGAGGCAAGCTTTAATACTCCTAGGATAAAGATTTCCTGATTAGGAGAGATTGTATAAGACACTTGTAGACTGTCTCATTTCTAGTAGATAGCATGTTGTAGGAAGTCTAGGGTGACTGATTACCCATGGAAGGACCTAACCTACGCATAGTGTAAGATAGTCTTAAGTCAAATTGGCCCTGAGTAGTGTTTATGATAGATGACCTTCATTTGACGTATTGAATGAGAATACTTTGGCCAAAGTAGTGAAATGTATGACATCCACTTAGATGTGAGATAGTTGAGACTACACTATCAGTTCATTGTGATCCTTGTACTAGTTCGAGATTGTGAAATAGCAAGGTTCTAGTTGTGTAGGACACAACACTATGCTCAGTTGGTAATTGTTAAAGGATACCCTACCAATCTATTCGACAAAGGGAGGGCCATCTATTGAATAATGGATGTGCGTGGGACCACATTATAAGTCCATGGTTGGCGGAAAAGCGCCGAGTGATGTTTCTCCTCCACAACAAGCGGCCAATGTACCGAGATTTGAAAGGAAAGGAACTTGGACCTTCTTACTACTATTTGTTCTAAAGCTCATTGGAGCTATGTTAGTTAAAGTATATATTCTTGTTTCATGAACTTGTGAAATTATATTGAAATGGAATCTTTATTGTAAATTGATATGGCAATTTGTTCATGTTTTATCAATAAAGAAAAAGAAAAAATTTATTGAAATGTCATGTTAACACATTTACTTACTTGTAGGATGTAAATTATGGAAATTTTACTTTACCAAAGGGTTGGCACGTTACATATTCTTTTCTTCTAAAAATAGATTAAGATAGGGAGACCCTCTCTCTCCTTTCTTGCTCATCTTGATGGTGTGATAATTAAGAAGAACTAAACTAAATTAATCTTAGTGGAAGCATTAAAGGTATTAAAGTCACATCTCAATTCAATGTGTTGCATCTTCAATTTGTGGATGATACCTTACTTCTAGGGGAACCATCCTTCGAGAAAGGATGGTCCTCACATGTCACGCTCAAGGATTATCAAGAAGTCTTTAGATTACATGTTAATGGAGATGAATCTATATTGTACATAACACAACCCTTACATCTCCATTTTTATATTGTTAATCTTGTTATCTTTTATTACAGGAGATTTTCATAATATTTACTTGGGAGTCCCTCTTTCGAACACAAAGGGAAACCCTCCACTTGAAAATTCCTTCTTTCCCTCTTCTAAATAAACATGAAAATTATATTAGTCAATGGCTAGCCGGTGCAAGTGATCTCCACTTATTTAAAGTGACTCTACAAGATATTTAAGTGTTTCCCTAGTTGCAAAGGGACAAAACATTCAAGATATTTGATGAGGCAAAATGCAGCAAGCCTAATGTTATAAATATTGGTTCATAGTTATTTTCATGTGGGTGGTAGGCAGTGGCATATATAAGTTACACACAAATTAAATTTTGCATAAAAATATGTATTCATTGTGTGTATGTTTCCATGTCATTTTGGTGTGTAAATACACTTAAATGTGTATATTATGCAATGAAACTTTGGTGAATAGGTGGAGATCAAGCTCAGATAGTGGTAATTGTATAAAGGTAGATAAGAAGGAGCCACTCACTTGATAGTCACAAGTACTAGAACTTCACATTAGTCTCATCCAACTTCAAATGCCTACTTGCTCATGTTCTAATGTACCTAACTGTTGTGACCTTTTCCACACATCGCCCCATTCAAGATGGGGACCCCTAATTTTTGCTCCATTCTGGTCTTTTGTCTTTGGTTCTTCTCTCTCTCTCTCTCTCTCTCTCTCTCTCTCTCTCTCTCTCTTTTCTCAAGTCTGCCTTTCGAGGGACGTTCCCGTCTGCAAGCTTAAACGCGAAAGTTTTGGCCAAGTCTGAAATTAGGGTTCTGAGTCTTTTGGTCAGTTCAAGGTTGAACGAGGTGAATAACTTGAAATTTGAGACTAACATTGTTGTTAGCATGCTTCCAGCGGGTTCTCAGCAGATTTTCATCGAATTCTGAGGTACTTACTATTTTTAGTAAGTGTGAAATTACAGGCAATTCGGCAGCATTTTTGAAATTCCGACAGTCACACTACATTCAGAACACATCAGGCTGCTCGTATGCAAAATTTGAGCGAAAACAGACAACTTACTATTTTTAGCAGTCCAGCTTCCGGGACAAATTTCAGGGTTCAGATGCAGAGTTTTTTTTGCACGTCGGGTGATTCCTTCTGGATTTTTCAAGACCTTCGCAGTGGTATAACATGCAAAACGAGACGACAACTTTCAGAATTCAGTCTTCCAAGGCTATTTTTAGGGTTTGCATGTTAGGGTTTCTTTTGCATGTCGGATAATTCCTGGTGGGTTTTTCAAGAGCTTCGCAGTGGTATGACATGCAAATGGAGATAATCACTCAGTAAGGAACTTACTATTTTTAGCAGGTGCGTCCCGGCAGCTGCTTCCCAGCAGTTCAGAATCATGCGCTGATCGCAATGCAGCAGAAACAAAGACAAACAGAGATCATTTGATACGCATGCAGAGCAAATTAGGGTTTCCAGCTTCGGGGCCTGAAAAGAGGGGTTAAAAGTCAAAATTTTCGAAAACCGGTGTAAACCACCGCGATCAGCATCCTTCAGGCTATCTGCTGGTAAAATTTGAAGTCAAACGGAGCACTTACTATTTATAGTAAGTCATTTTCGAAACAGGCTAAAAATAGCAAATCAGGTGCATGCGTTGATGTCAGTAGTTAGGTCACGTGGTGAGGAGCGCCTCATTCAAATTTCAAGTCAATCGGAGCAGGGGAGCTATCAAAAGCAAGCAGTTTTTATTTATAGTAAATCAACTTCAAAACTGGGCTAAAAATAGCAGGCCAACTAAAAATAGCAGTCTCAACAGGTGAATGAAGTCATGAGAATGCAGTGTTCAAAATTTCAAGTCGTTCTGAGCTTCAGGGATGCAAAATCAGAGGACTTACTATAAATAGCAGGGCGTGGAAGAATTGGCGAAAATGAAGGAAAAATGGCTAAGGCAAGTGTTCATCCTGCTCTCATGCCAAAATGCGCCCAACTCAAGGTAGTGGCAGGCAAAATTTTCCTAAGTCTGAGTTCATCCTCTAGCCACCTCAAGATACGCCCTGCTTGATGAAGAAGCAAAGATGTTCAAGCATAAAAAATATTCTAAGCATAAAATCCACCTCCCAGGCCAAAATGCGCCCATGAAGCAGGAATTCAATGAAAGTCAACAAAGTTTATCCAGCACCCATAGCAAAATGCGCCCAGCTCAAGGTAGTGGCACAAAAAAATTCTAAGTGTCAAAGTTTATCCTCCATCCCCTTCAAAATGCGCCCATGCAGCAAATGGTCAAAGTAGTCAAAAGTTTTTATCCTACTCTATGTGCCAAATGTGCCCACCTCATAAGAAAGTCAAGGAAAATTTCTAAGTAAAGTTCATCCTCCTACAGGGGCAAAATGCGCCCAAATCAAGGCATGTCAAGACAAAAATAAGGAAGTTCAAAAGTCATCCTTCACATATGCTGAAATGCGCCCATGATTCAAAGCAAGTTAGGTGAAAACAAGTCAACAAGTCAACATCTCTTATCCTTCTGACATGTCAAAATGCGCCAAGTTGAAGATGTAAAAGGTGAAGATAAGGCGTGGTAAAGGAAGGATGAATGTTAGGCGTGGTAAAGATTGGATGTCCCTCTTCAAGTGTTAAATGCGCCAAGGGTGGTGAATGCTAAAGGGTGTTGAAAATATTTCCTAGGCGTGGCAATATTCCTCTTCAAATGCTATATGCGCCCAAGGTGGTAGGTGTTAAAGAATTTTCCAAGGCTTGTGAGGTGGTGGAAATAAGGTGGTAAGGCGTTGAAAATGTTGAGTGTTGAAAATTTTCCCAAGGGCATGGTTTTATCCTCCTTCAAGTTGAATATGCACTCAAGGTGGTGACTAAATATTGCTAGGCGTTGGTTTTAAAATGTTCTCTATGACATATGAAATGCGCCTAAGAGGAGTAGGATGTGTAAAAATAATATGAGGGCGTTGGATATTTTATTAAGAATAAAATACAAAGTGATGAATAAAATAAAGTATGTTGGGCATGATGTGAAAGAAAATTCTCTGAGACGGATGAAGTAAATAAAATTTCCAACACTGGCAAATGAACCAAAATTTTCTAAGACAAATTCTCAAAGTGCAAGATGATTTAAAAATATTTTCTAAGGCAAAAATATTTTCTCCCTTGGAAAATACGCCTGGAGCTCAAGGTGGTGAAATTTTTCATAAGGCACCGGCAAATTTTTCCAGAGATGAAGTCAGAGATGGATGATAATGCAAGATGAATTCAAGTTCTTCAAGCTGGAGCAACGCAGGAGGATCACGGGCGAAGGATGGATTTAACTTGACAGATAATATTTTTCTAAGGTTCGAAATTTAAAAATTAAATGAACCCGTTCATTGTGCACCCATGAGTTCGACGCGTTCTGGAGGAAATTTTCTTCTGGGTATTGAAGATTATCGATGAGGAGTTGATTTTAAAGTCTTCCATGCTTCACTGCGGCCTTCAGGATGAGGATTTTTGATGGGCACCGGATTGATGAGTTTTCCTAAGGGAAATTTGAAAATTTTCTAAGGCAAAATGAAGAAAATGTGTTTTCAAGGTGAAATTTTCCAGACAATGAATTTGAAAGGAACTGCCTAGGTGAATTTGCTCAAATCCTTCGTGAGGATAGTCTTCTTGAGCCAGTGATGGATAAAAATAAGGTTGTCAGAGCTCCAACAGGTGAAATGAATTTCTTGAAGATGCAGTTGAAGTTAATTGTATGATACGCCCTTGAGGAGGATGAAGTTTGCTAGTGAGGGCGATGAACGCTTGGAAGTCGAAACATGAAAATCCCGGTAAGTAGGTCGAATTTATATTATGAAATGTTCTAATTCTCTTCTCCTTGCTTGTTTTGCAGGAGAAATGTTGAAGCCAGAGCACGATGAAGATGAGTTTCAATCTCGAAGGGAGAAAGTTGCAAGAAAATGGCTAAGTGTTGAGACTCAGTATAACTTAAGTGACAAAGATGAAGACCCTCAAGTAGAAGAAGTCAAAGAACAACGCCAAGAGAGAAGATCAAGAATAGTGTGAACGCGTCTACAAATGGAATCTTCTAGAAGGAATAATGGACATTATGGCTCATTTATTACCCCTCTCCTTTGTGGCGGTTTTTAGGGCAAATCTTGTTGAGGGCTGAGGTGGCACGATCCTAGCCATCCAACCGATTGTAATCTAAGCCGTCCGTTGGACTTGGAAAACTATAAAAGGGGGAGTCCCCCTCATTTGTAATTCATTAGAAGTAGAGTTTAGACGTCAGACTAGAGAGTAGAGCAGAGGTACTTTAGTTGTAATATCTTAGCATAGTAGTTTAGATTGAAAAGGAAGGAAAGTCTTCCCTTTGGATACTTTGTAAGAAGTTGTCATGTATGCTTTCATAATAAAAGAATTTTCATTGATGGTGAATTCTTCTTTGTTGTGAATAGTTGTTGAGGCTTCTTCGTCCTTCCAATTCACGTAGCATCTTGAAGTAGCTTCAAGTAAAGTAGATTTCATTTCATGCACGTACTTAGCAATTGTGGAATGTGGTGCTCGATTTGAACAAGACTTCGTTTGTCCATACCACTAGCGGGCTCGCTGATGGTGGGTTCGCCTTGCGTGGTCAACTGGAACTTTGTGAAGCTTAACTTCGATTATGGTTTATGTGTTGGCATGCGTCGTTGTGATGGTGTCTTCATGCTAAATCGTGATCTGAACATCTTAAGTCACTCCTCTGAAGATTGCACCAGTTCTGCGGAAGCTGTCCGAAGTGAGGCAAAACGGAGCTTGGTTGAAGCTTGTGAGAATTGATCGCCATGTCCCATACCTTAGAGTAGATTAGAACATTCTTACCCCTACACTCTTTTAAATTAAGTTCATTTCTGGTTAGAATTAGGAAACTTGTGCTCATTTGCCAAATCCTTCGAATTACGCAAAAACCCTTAGTCCGCTATCTACTGTCAACTGTCGAACAATTGTGTAAGTCCCCTTGACATACCAGCAAAATCACATCGAGCCAACTGAGTCTATTCGCATTACCGGAACCTTGGAGTTGAAAGAATGAACTCACTCGCAATCTTAGCATGCTGAATACTTTGTTCAAGAGAGGATAGAGCATCCGTTGGGAAACTTTATTCTATGTTGGTGCGGTCTCAAAAACCACGTCAACAGAATTGGCGCTAGAAGGAGGGCAATAACAGCTACAGCATACAGTTGTGTGGAAGTAAAAAGGGTTTGAAACACAAAAAGTTCTGTTGGAGAAAGTTATCATAAGTCAAGATGGTGTTCTCTCAAGATTGAGCAATCCCACGCAGAAGTAGCTACGTCCTAGATCGTATCAGTTCATTTTCGCCAGACAAGTTGAAGAGAATTTTAAGGTCCGTGCCAAGTTCATCCAAAAGATTTTGTGGAGTTAGAGCTACCTACGAGATCAAGGAAGAAGAAAGAAAGTCATTCAAGTAAGGAAGCTAAGTCAAGTGAAGAAGTCGGTTCAAGTGAAGAGGTTCAGTCAAGTGAAGGAGAAACAAGTGGAGAAGAAATTTCAAGTTTGTTTAGAACTCCACCTAGTGCTTTGAGGTTTGCTCAGCCGAAACAAGTTCAAGCTATTGTACAACAGCCAACCCAAGTGATTGTGTATCAGCGGCGACAGCCAGTTCAAGCAATGGCTCAACCAGGAGGTCAGCAAGGAGGTCAACCAGCTCCAAACGGTGCTACATGGTTGGTTACCAACCCATCTCCACTAGAGTTTCAAGACTACCATGAGATGCCAAAGAATCCGAAAATTTTTTGTCCTAAGTTCATTGCCAATGATGTTAACTACACGGCCGAGGACCATATCAAGATGTTTGAAGGCCACCTACGCAATAGGCAGATTGGGTATGCAGACGTGGCTTGCCGCCTATTTCCATATTCTTTGGGAGAAGAGGCTCATTTTTGGTTCATCCACCTACCAGTGGGGTCTATAAGAACATGGGAGCAGATGAAGGAGGCCTTCATCGGAAAGTTTGGTATACCAATCACTCCTGTAGAGCTTTATCGTCAATTTGCAGAAGTAAGAAGACAAGACAAAGAGCCCATTCACGCATTCAACAATAGGTTCCAAAAGGCCCTCACAAGGTTACGCACTCCTTATGTCGTTGTTGACGCTCGAGAAAGCTACTATTCAGCACTTGATCCTTTGACTGCAATGTTCGTGAGATCTCACTCCACTCCAGGAGACATGAATCAAGCTTATGCTAAAGCTATTGAAATAAGTCAGGGTTTAGGACAAAATATAACTGGACCCTCATTATATACTGGTCTAGTCACAGTAAACAATCAAGTGCCAACGATCGCCCCAACATGGAATCAACAAGTTCCGGCGTTAAATGCAATTCCACAGCCAACTTATCAAGTGCAAGCACCATCAAGTCAATTAGTTCTCCATCCTGGGATGCCTTTGTCCCAGACACAAGTCACACAGCCTGTCTATCTCGAAAATACAGTGCCACCAATGAAAACTCAAGAGGAGAAAGATGAAATAAAAGATTTGATAGAACAAGTGAAGAGGCTGTCAGCCGAGGTGACTCACCTCAAAAATCAAAGTAATCAGACGCAAACTGTGCAACGAAATTATCAGGCACACCAAGGTGCTAATCGAGGATATCAGAATAATCCTCCAAGTCATCAGGATACCCATCAAGGATACAATCATGAAAATAGTCATGGGTATAGGAACAATAATCAAGGATTTCAGAAGAGGTCCTGGAATACTAGGCCCAACAACGGAGGTGTCCCGTCACCATTGGACAATCCACCACCTCATGAAAACCGTCCTGTAGATAGAATTTATATGGCCGAAACTGCCTTGTCAGGATGGTGTAGGTTACATAACACGAACCAACACTCTGAGCTTCAGTGTCAGGAATTCCAAGTGGTGGCTGGTATTCTCAAGAGTGAAGCAACTAATACAGGGGCCACAGAAAATCCTCCGATTACAGGATATGAGTTAGTCCCGACACCCAGATATGATCAGGCATTGATAATAGAAGATTGCAATTTTCCGCCTGAGTTTCAAAGTTACACGCCCCCACCAGTTAATCAACAATTTCCATCAGCTTCAGCAAACGCTCCCGTGGGGATGCCAGAGTTTCAAATGCCGTCAGAAGTTCATGCCACATATGCATCTCCAGAAGAGCCTCTTTATAGAGATGGTTATATTTTTCCGCCTCTCAACAACAGCGTCTTGGTAGAAGGAAGAGGGGAGGTACAAGCTTTTCAAACATCCGGAGGAGCGACACACAAAGTGTATCAAAGGAATTATCATCAAAAGGAACCACTGACGTCATCAATACCTCCAAATAATTTTACAACTCCGCCGCACCCCAATGCCAGCAATAACCCAGGTTTACCTAGGGATTCTCCAGAGTACAGGCGGCAGAATGCAACGCAAGGTGGAGGTGGACAACAAGTTATTCAGCAGCCAATTCATCAAGTTGGGCAAAAACAGGAAAGTCTTCCTAGAGAGGACGTGAAAAGACTTGGCTCTTATGTGTTAGAAGAATTCAAAAGGATGAAGGTTAGTCTTCCCTTACATGAGTTAATGAAGATTTCAGAGGTCCGAGATACAATTTTGAGAAGTGTGTATGAAACGCCTGTTGTGAAGAGTACGTCCCAAGAACCTGGCCCATTAAGGAATCCTCCCGTGAACACACAGTCTCGTCCTGCGCAGAACACGAATATGGTAGAAGAGGTGCCTCACGCGCCATTTGATACTTGGGAGGCTCCGCAATAGCCTCAAAACTTCGTAGGTATGGTACAAGGTTCTTCAAACGCTCCTGAAAAGTCATGGATTGAAGATAAGAAGAAAGTTAGGTTCAATATTCCTGCGGAGTAGAAGCAAAAACAGGAGCAAACGCAGAATCCAAAAGAGGTTGTTCAAGACAATCAATTTCAATCAAGTAGAAAAGATGAAAGTAAGAATGCCTCAGCAAATGAAAGGAAGAAGCCAGTCGTTTTCTATCAGGGGAAGGGTGAGCCGGCCCCATTTCTTGTTTCAGTCAGAATTTTTGGAAAGTTATCGCACAATTGTTTGATTGATTCTGGTGCATCAAGTAATGTCATGCCTTTGAAGGTATGTCAAGCGTTGGGTATAATTCCGCTCCAGACCAACAAGAAAGTAACTCAGCTGGATAAGACCGAAGTTCCAGTTGTAGGAGAGTTGAGTAATATCCATATGCAGCTAGCGGCGGATCCCAGAATTCAGAGTCGCATCAACATATCAGTTGTGGATATACCAGGTGGTTATGGCATGCTATTAAGCAGAGATTGGGCCAGAAAGTTGAACGGATACATCGCGACTGACTTCTCCCACATGTGGCTTCCATGGAGAGGAGTTCCAAAATAGATAAAAATTGAAAGTACACCACGGCTCAAATTAATGATTACAGAATGTGGTGAAAATAGTGATGTTTTATTCGTGGAAACTGATTTGGGTTCATACAAGCCTGTTAAGAAAGAAGTCCTCACGTTGCAAAGCTCGGAGGGAGAGAAGTTTTCAGAGGATACGCCTACCTTCACCAGAGTGTTGATTGAAAATGATTCAAGTGGAGATGAGAATGAAAGGATGTTTGGAGATTTTGTGTTAAAAGGTGTAAAGCAAGAGACAGAAAATGCCTCCATCAAAGATTTGTCATTACCCAATCCACGTAGAATTCATGAAGCTTTCCATTCAGAGAACACAGGTGCCATGAGTAAGATAGCCTCGGAGCAAGTTACAGAAATGATTCAACAAGTCACTTTAGAGGAAGAGTGTGAAGAAGTCAATTGGGGAGAGGACCAGATTCAAACAAGGCTATCTCAGTTGACGCACTTGGAAGAGAAAAGAGATGAAGCTTGGGAAAGTCTGATTGAGCATTAAGGAGAGGTGAACAGACGGATCGACAATTCATGGTTGGACCCCTATCAAGCTTCTGAGATCCTGGGAAATGATGCATTTAAGTTACGAACAAGAACAAGAGGGGATATCTCGTTGCCAGATGATGGGAGATTCCTCAAGCATTATTTCCAACCCTAGGTTCTCTCCGAGAGCCTACTTTGTAATATATTAGATTAGGTTTGCTTTCCCGTTTGCTTTCCTGTTTTCCTTTGTTTTGGTTTTGGTTGTTGCCCTTTGGGTTTTTGGTTTGGCGTTTCCGTCCCTTGAGTTGTCCGCTCAAGTGGTTTTGGTCTGGAATGGGCAAGGATTTAGGGTTTTCCCGTTGCGAAGGGAGTGATGATGGTTTCATTCTCACAACGTGGTTTCTTTCCACTGGAATTTGTGCAAATTTTTGAAAAGACTAAGGTTGTTTTCCTCTTGTTATCATCCAGTTAGCGATTGAACTCGTCTCGGGAGGTTAACCCGCTATTGTGCCTTAACACACGAGTCTAAAGACCTTAAAAATCTTACCTATCTCCATTCTGAGTCATTTTGGTTTCTTGGGAAAGGTCTCGGCGGGTGAAAATTTTACATCTTGCTTCAACGCCACTACAATTCTCAAACCCATTGGAGGCTTCATTGCCTGCCAGCCAATTGAGGAATTGATGGAGAAATCAAACGAAGAAAAAAAGAGAATGTGCTTAAAAAAAATATCTGAAAAACAAAAAAATGAGAAATGAAAAATGAAAGAAATATCATGAAATATTGGTTTTGGGAACATACGAGTAACTCCACCGGGGCTATGGGCCCGGCCGGCAGTGGAGCAATATTCGTGAGAATTGTAGCGATAACCTCGTCGGGGTTATGGACGCCCAACTGGCAGCGAGGCAATGTCCAGGATGCTTTTGAAGTTAAGATATTTATATAAACTGCTGCGGCCGATTCCGGAAGTCGAGATGGTTTAGAGATGGAACCAATGCACACACTCACGGGGTCTTAGATGAAAGTGTTCTGATCCAATATTGGATTCTTCTCCCCTTTTGAGTAAGTGTCCTTTCTGTATGATGGTTTGAGGAAGATTAATCAAAGTTCAATTCTTAAAGTG
This sequence comes from Sequoia sempervirens, assembly GCA_007258455.2. Classification (NCBI taxonomy): domain Eukaryota; kingdom Viridiplantae; phylum Streptophyta; class Pinopsida; order Cupressales; family Cupressaceae; genus Sequoia; species Sequoia sempervirens. Next base: position 68,875 of record VDFB02105044.1, on the reverse strand, counting down.
TTTTTCAACACTTTCCCGTGGGGATGCCAGATGTTGTGACCTTTTCCACACATCGCCCCATTCAAGATGGGGACCCCTCATTTTTGCTCCATTCTAGTCTTTTGTCTTTGGTTCTCTCTCTCTCTCTCTCTCTATCTGTCTCTTTTCTCTAGTCTGCCTTTCGAGGGACGTTCCCGTCTACAAGCTTAAACGCGAAAGTTTTGGCCAAGTCTGAAATTAGGGTTCTGAGTCTTTTGGTCATTTCAAGGTTGAACGAGGTGAATAACTTGAAATTTGAGACTAACATTGTTGTTAGTATGCTTCCATGGGTTCTCAGCAGATTTTCATCGAATTCTGAGGTACTTACTATTTTTAGTAAGTGTGAAATTACAGGCAATTCGGCAGCATTTTTGAAATTCCGACAGTCACACTACATTCAGAGCACATCAGGCTACTAGTATGCAAAATTTGAGCGAAAACAAACAACTTCCTATTTTTAGCAGTCCAGCTTCCGAGACAAATTTCAGGGTTCAGATGCAGAGGTTTTTTTGCATGTCGGGTGATTCCTTTTGGATTTTTCGAGACCTTCGCGGTGGTATAACATGCAAAACGAGACGACAACTTTCAGAATTCAGTCTTCCAAGGCTATTTTTAGGGTTTGCACGTCAGGGTTTCTTTTGCATGTCGGATGATTCCTGGTGGGTTTTTCAAGAGCTTCGCAGTGGTATGACATGCAAATGGAGATAATCCTCGATGGGAACTTACTATTTTTTAGCGAGTGCGTCGCAGTAGCTTCGAGTAGTTGGAATCCTGTCATGTCATGAAACAAAGACAAAGAGAGATGGTTGATCATCAGAAAATTGGTTTCAGTTTAAGGGCACGAAAAGGGTTAAAGTCAAAATTTTCGAAAGCAGTGTAAACCACCGCGATCAGCATCCCAGGCTATCTGCTGGTAAAATTTGAAGTCAAACGGAGCACTTACTATTTATAGTAAGTCATTTTAACAGGCTAAAATAGCAAATCAAGTGCATGCGCTGATGTCAGATAGTTAGGTCGCGTGGTGAGGAGCGCCTCATTCAAATTTCAAGTCAATCGGAGCAGGGGAGCTATCAAAAGCAAGCAGTTTTATTTATAGTAAATCATCTTCAGAAGTGGGCTAAAAATAGCAGGCCAACTAAAAATAGCAGTCTCAACAGGTGAATGAAGTCATGAGAATGCAGTGTTCAAAATTTCAAGTCGTTCTGAGCTTCAGGGATGCAAAATCAGAGGACTTACTATAAATAGCAGGGCGTGGAAGAACTGGCGAAAATGAAGGAAAAATGGCTAAGGCAAGTGTTCATCCTGCTCTCATGCCAAAATGCGCCCAACTCAAGGTAGTGGCAGGCAAAATTTTCCTAAGTCTGAGTTCATCCTCTAGCCACCTCAAGATACGCCCTGCTTGATGAAGAAGCAAAGATGTTCAAGCATAAAAAATATTCTAAGCATAAAATCCACCTCCCAGGCCAAAATGCGCCCATGAAGCAGGAATTCAATGAAAGTCAACAAAGTTTATCCAGCACCCATAGCAAAATGCGCCCAGCTCAAGGTAGTGGCACAAAAAAATTCTAAGTGTCAAAGTTTATCCTCCATCCCCTTCAAAATGCGCCCATGCAGCAAATGGTCAAAGTAGTCAAAAGTTTTTATCCTACTCTATGTGCCAAATGTGCCCACCTCATAAGAAAGTCAAGGAAAATTTCTAAGTAAAGTTCATCCTCCTACAGGGGCAAAATGCGCCCAAATCAAGGCATGTCAAGACAAAAATAAGGAAGTTCAAAAGTCATCCTTCACATATGCTGAAATGCGCCCATGATTCAAAGCAAGTTAGGTGAAAACAAGTCAACAAGTCAACATCTCTTATCCTTCTGACATGTCAAAATGCGCCAAGCTGAAGATGTAAAAGGTGAAGATAAGGCGTGGTAAAGGAAGGATGAATGTTAGGCGTGGTAAAGATTGGATGTCCCTCTTCAAGTGTTAAATGCGCCAAGGGTGGTGAATGCTAAAGGGTGTTGAAAATATTTCCTAGTCGTGGCAATATTCCTCTTCAAATGCTATATGCGCCCAAGGTGGTAGGTGTTAAAGAATTTTCCAAGGCTTGTGAGGTGGTGGAAATAAGGTGGTAAGGCGTTGAAAATGTTGAGTGTTGAAAATTTTCCCAAGGGCATGGTTTTATCCTCATTCAAGTTGAATATGCGCTCAAGGTGGTGACTAAATATTGCTAGGCGTTGGTTTTAAAATGTTCTCTATGACATATGAAATGCGCCTAAGAGGAGTAGGATGTGTAAAAATAATATGAGGGCGTTGGATATTTTATTAAGAATAAAATACAAAGTGATGAATAAAATAAAGTATGTTGAGCGTGATGTGAAAGAAAATTCTCTGAGACGGATGAAGTTGATAAAATTTCCAACACTGGAAAATGAACCAAAATTTTCTAAGACAGATTCTCAAAGTGCAAGATGATTTAAAAATATTTTCTAAGGCAAAAATATTTTCTCCCTTGGAAAATACGCCTGGAGCTCAAGGTGGTGAAATTTTTCGTAAGGCACCGGCAAATTTTTCCAGAGATGAAGTCAGAGATGGATGATAATGCAAGATGAATTCAAGTTCTTCAAGCTGGAGCAACGCAGGAGGATCACGGGCGAAGGATGGATTTAACTTGACAGATAATATTTTTCTAAGGTTCGAAATTTAAAAATTAAATGAACCCGTTCATTGTGCACCCATGAGTTCGACGCGTTCTGGAGGAAATTTTCTTCTGGGTATTGAAGATTATCGATGAGGAGTTGATTTTAAAGTCTTCCATGCTTCACTGCGGCCTTCAGGATGAGGATTTTTGATGGGCACCGGATTGATGAGTTTTCCTAAGGGAAATTTGAAAATTTTCTAAGGCAAAATGAAGAAAATGTGTTTTCAAGGTGAAATTTTCCAGACAATGAATTTGAAAGGAACTGCCTAGGTGAATTTGCTCAAATCCTTCGTGAGGATAGTCTTCTTGAGCCAGTGATGGATAAAATTAAGGTTGTCAGAGCTCCAACAGGTGAAATGAATTTCTTGAAGATGCAGTTGAAGTTAATTGTATGATACGCCCTTGAGGAGGATGAAGTTTGCTAGTGAGGGCGATGAACGCTTGGAAGTCGAAACATGAAAATCCCGGTAAGTAGGTCGAATTTATATTATGAAATGTTCTAATTCTCTTCTTCTTGCTTGTTTTGCAGGAGAAATGTTGAAGCCAGAGCACGATGAAGATGAGTTTCAATCTCGAAGGGAGAAAGTTGCAAGAAAATGGCTAAGTGTTGAGACTCAGTATAACTTAAGTGACAAAGATGAAGACCCTCAAGTAGAAGAAGTCAAAGAACAACACCAAGAGAGAAGATCAAGAATAGTGTGAACGCGTCTACAAATGGAATCTTCTAGAAGGAATAATGGACATTATGGCTCATTTATTACCCCACTCTCCTTTGTGGCGGTTTTTAGGGCAAATCTTGTTTAGGGCTGAGGTGGCACGATCCTAGCCATCCAACCGATTGTAATCTAAGCCGTCCGTTGGACTTGGCAAACTATAAAAGGGGGAGTCCCCCTCATTTGTAATTCATTAGAAGTAGAGTTTAGACATCGGACTAGAGAGTAGAGCAGAGGTACTTTAGTTGTAATATCTTAGCATAGTAGTTTAGATTGAATAGGAAGGAAAGTCTTCCCTTTGGATACTTTGTAAGAAGTTGTCATGTATGCTTTCATAATAAAAGAATTTTCATTGATGGTGAATTCTTCTTTGTTGTGAATAGTTGTTGAGGCTTCTTCGTCCTTCCAATTCACGTAGCATCTTGAAGTAGCTTCAAGTAAAGTAGATTTCATTTCATGCACGTACTTGGCAATTGTGGAATGTGGTGCTCGATTTGAACAAGACTTCGTTTGTCCATACCACTAGCGGGCTCGCTGACGGTGGGTTCGCCTTGCGTGGTCAACTGGAACTTTGTGAAGCTTAACTTCGATTATGGTTTATGTGTTGGCATGCGTCGTTGTGATGGTGTCTTCATGCTAAATCGTGATCTGAACATCTTAAGTCACTCCTCTGAAGATTGCTCCAGTTCCACGGAAGCTGTCCGAAGTGAGGCAAAACGGAGCTTGGTTAAAGCTTGTGAGAATTGATCGCCATGTCCCATACCTTAGAGTAGATTAGAACATTCTTACCCCTACACTCTTTTAAATTCAGTTCATTTCTGGTTAGAATTAGGAAACTTGTGCTCATTTGCCAAATCCTTCGAATTACGCAAAAACCCTTAGTCCGCTGTCTGCTGTCAACTGTCGAACAATTGTGTAAGTCCCCTTGACATACCAGCAAAATCACATCGAGCCAACTGAGTCTATTCGCATTACCGGAACCTTGGAGTTGAAAGCATGAACTCACTCGCAATCTTAGCATGCTGAATACTTTGTTCAAGAGAGGATAGAGCATCCGTTGGGAAACTTTATTCTGTGTTTGTGCGGTCTCAAAAACCACGTGAACACTAACCAAACAATCAACATTACTTGTTTTAATTAGCAGGCCTGACTTTTATTGATGGGTTTGGGAAAATTATCTTTTGGATCCCATGCGGCATGGTTATTTCTCTTGGTGGATTCAGCCCTTCTCATCTACCTTATTCCAAAAAACACCACATTTATTTTGGACTCCACCAGCTCCTCACTTCATAAAATACCCATTTTTATATATATATATATATATATACAACCTTAAGCCACTATAATGTACATGTACAATTTGTATACATACATTATACAAACTTGTCCTTGTCTAACTTGTATGTTCCATTGCCTACCTACCCACATGGAAATAAATTTGAGCTACTATGATAAAATATAATAGTAAAACACCTAAATCATAGCTGTAAAAATCTAACCTCTTCAATTTCATCAATTGTTCATCACAATAGATTTAGTGCATTTTGCTTCTTGATCAAAGATCATACTTTTTTCCTTGTACAAACATGGAGGCATTTGCAGGTTGTTACTTCATCAAAATCATAACCAGCCCAAGTCCTAGAAAATTATAGAAGGGGATTATGATCAAAATGCTTGCATCCCTATGGATAATCTAAAAAGAGATTATTCAGATAATTATGCTTCTTTTCTTCAACCTAACATGTTTCATGGAAGTGGTTATATGTATCCTGGATGTAGCCTTGCATCTAGTCCATACGCATATTGGCATGGAACATAGCATCCAATGTCAACCCTTTCCCTAGTTTGTATTCTCCAACTCCCCTAGCTTTGTCATTTCAGCCTCTCAATTCTAGTTGTACCATATGCCATTTCTACATATTTTTCATCAATGTATGCAAGTGTACCTATTAGTTGTGGCTTTACAAGGATAGGAAACATTGGACCTTAAATATTATATTAACCTTCATTAGTTACATTCATGTTTTAACAAACATTTTACAAGGCTTGGACATGTGACAAGCATGATATGTCTGAATTAATAATGCAGCTGAGATCAGGGAATTCTATCAAATTTCCCAGTCATTAAGCCAAATTGATTATTCAACAATAGAAAACTATTCATAGAACAAATAAACAATAATTTGATTGTCTAGCAGAAAATTCCTAACATGGGAGTGCAATTAGACGGATGTCGTCACATTTTCTCTTTCTGTGATTCGGCCAAAAGATCCACAATGAGTGCCATCATCTCCATTTTATCCATTAGAGGCTAGGAAGTCGAATAAGTTTCAAACTTGGCCGTTACAATTGCCAATTCATTACAAAAAATTGAAGTGCAATAGCAAGTTGAGAGTCCGCAAAGTTCAGATAACCTCAAAGTTCCTACAAGGTGTAGTAGCAAACCAAAAGTCTACAAGGGTCAAATGACCTTAAGGTTCCCACAAGGTGCAATAGCAAACCAAAAGTCCACAAGGGTCGGATGACCTCAAGATTCCCACAAGGTGCAATAACGAGTGAAAACTTTGCAATCAACAGGTTCAAAATGAAATCCCATGCAAGTTTAGTTGGACAGTAACTTCCCGTAATGCGTACAAGCTGACTTCATTGGGCATTGTAATGTCCCCTTTGTCATGAGCATTGGAGTTTGGAGGAATTAGCCTATTCCTGATCCTTGTAGGCTAATGGGGCTTGATAAGAGGATCGTTTGGCAATTATCTAGTTGATTGGTTGGCTTATTTTGTGACTTCATGAAGGTTTCCCTAGTATCATCATGGATGTTTCTATTTATGGAAAACTTTATTTTATATTATAATGTTATATTGCACTTTAGGAGTTGGGTTATATTTTTATAAAGTGCAATATTAAAATAATAAAATAATATTATAATATTCCTTCTAGAAGCTGACTTGGGAAAATTCTAGAAGGAGGCTGACCTATTGAGGAAAAAGAATAAATAGACATGAGGAGCTCATTGTCTATCATCCAGATTTGTTGTTGATGTTTGACGTTTTCAGTTGTGGAGCCTAGGGTTTCTACAGTTGTCTTTGGCCATTGAGAACGAAAACTCTCAATTGGTACGCAATTTTGAGGGTGTGAAATATCATCTAAATTATTGCAGCTGGGAGAAAGTTACTTCAGACTTTTCTATTTGTGCTTCATTGTAAAACTTAGTGGCCTTTGGCCAAGTTTTTGTATGGTTCAATTGCTGCATTTGTGAAGACGATTTTGGTGTTGTAGTCTTCATTCATTTGGTAATCAGGAGGTTGAATTGCATCAGATTTTTATATCAGAAAATTATAATCTGCATGAGGCCACGATTTTGCTAGAGGTTGAGTCATTGTGTTCCTACTTGCATGGTTAGATCGATGCTTGCATTGGAGACATTTTTGGCGATTCATAGTCTTCATCTATTAAACTTTTTGGAGGATGACTTGAATAAATCAGCATTCTGATTTTAAATTACAGTCATGGCGGCCAGTAAGATAGTGATGTATTTTTGGTTATAGCTCACTCATCCTTGAGTGATTTTGCTAGCTACTTGGGGCACTCACTTCATAGGAGTATTGTGACAAAATTTGATACATAATGAAGGGTGTAGGAGTGAAGAATTATTTTATATAAATCCTTCTAGTGGAAATAGGGACGGCTGGGTCTGATGGTTGATTTGATCTCAAATGGTCATCATTGTTGGTTTTTACATGATCAGATATGACAAAACAGAAAGCACTCAGAAAATACAACACATGAGACAATGAACACCATAAGATACCCTGGGAAAACCCTCCACATGAAGGAGCAAAACCCAGCCAATATATCTCCTATATATTGATAGAAAAGAGCAGAGATCTGCTTACAACTCAGGCATAATACAATCCCTATTTGATACAATGAATGACAGCACCTCTCTAGATGTGAAATACAAATGAACATAATTCTCCTTGAAGTCAAACTGCTACTACAGAATGATATCTGCTGAAGTGTGAACTTCTCCAGGTATGTGAATTATATTAATGAACTTGATTATCAAATGAATGTACTCCATCTTATATTTATACATGAGTCAAATGAGGGGAGGAAATTTTTCCCAGCAAGAGGTCGGCCTCCAAACAAGAGACGTGTTCCTTGAAAAATCGCGTCACATCAAAAAGTCGGCCCAAATAAAATATTATTAAATAATATAAATCATTTTTTTTGAAGCACCTCTTCACAACTCAATCAAACACATACAAATTGAATAGCCATAGGCTATATTCAATTTATTTCCTTCATGAGAATATGCACCTAGTATGAGGCCCGCGGCTGCTAGTTACATCAACACTCCCTCTCAGCTAGGGAGGAATACTTCCAGTAGTACAAGACATATCACTTCATCGTGATGTCGATCAGCATGGCTACAACCATGTGAAAAGAGCTTATCACCTCATCATGAAAGCATATCACCTCGTCATGATATCAAATATCACTTCAACGTGATATCAACCATAATGGCTACAACCATGTATGGTATGTACAAGTGTTCATCACTTGCGTGATGTTGTCACCTCAACATGACTTTCACCATGGCTCTCCCAGAGGGTGGAAACAAGGTCTTTCACCTCAAACTTCTCTTGCAGAGAAGAATGCATTAACAAGGGATTTCACCTCAAACTTCTCTCACAAAGAACTCATTAAAGAGGATCACTGATACTAAAACTCCTCAATTAAGGTTGTATTCTCCACCATACCAAGCTTATCTCGAAAGTACACAAACTTTATCTTGGAGAGAGGCTTGGTGAGAATGTCTGTCGTTTGCTCATCAGTGTCAATATGCCTTGGTTCTCAACTATATAGCTTTCCTCAACACCATATCATTGATATAATGGTATTTGGTCTCAACATGCTTGGTTCTGTCATGAAACACAAGACTAACATAAAGCTTCACATAGCTCTAGTTATCACAAAGAATGATAGTAGGATCCATTGATTGTTCAAACAATCCTGCAAGGAGCCTATGAAGCCACACTGCTTCCCGAGTTGCCACACAAGCTGCAATATACTCTACCTCTGTTGTACTCAATGCTACAGATGATTGCTTCCTACTGCACCAAAAAATCATAGCAAATCCCAAACTGAAGCAACATCCAGAGGTGCTCCTCCGATCAGTAACACGTCCTGCCCAATCAGAATCAGTATAACCATGCAGCTCCAAGTTCACATCTGAAGAATATCTCAACCCATATCCAACTGTGCCACACAAGTATCTCAAGATATGTTTCGCTACAACAAGATGTACTTGACTCGGTTCACACATGAACTGACTAAGCGCACTCATTGCATAGTAGATGTCGGGTCTAGTGTTAACTAGATACATCAAAGATCCAATCAACTGCCTACGCATCATGGGATCCACCAATTTTGAACTAGCTGCAACCGGCTTCAACTTATGTAGGTTGGTCTCCGTAGGTGTAAACATGGATTTGCAATCCATTATACCAAACCTCTTAAGTATACTTCCCATCTTCTTTAGGTTCAGTAGGCTCCCTCTGAATCTTTAAGTACTTGCATCAACCTTCTGACCTCGTCGTCTAATATTGCCTACAACGCTTGCCTTAGAGAAATGGTTTCCAATGCACACCTCTATGGAGATTCAGGGCTCTCCTCTTCGACCTCATCCCAAATCACTCTACCAATGTTAAATGCAGGTTGATTGACTTGAGCAATTATGATCTCAACTGTTGAAGAAGTACTTCAAGGATTTAGCATCTAGCCTTGCAACACTGCAACCCTTACTTGTTCTCAGTGAGCAATAGAACTCCCTCTGAAGGTTAATTCTTCCTCTTCGAAGAGATGTCTTCATTCATTCACTCAGACTCATGGCTGCAAGCAGTGTCTCCATACTTTTCTCTTGAAAGCAATCTCTTGGTCCATCCTAATGCACATTAAGAAGAGATTACTAATAGTTCATATAACTCAACTATTTCGAAGAGAAATACCACTGCTAGAAGCATACATTATTTACTCTCTCAATGTTATAGCATGAATTAATAACTATACAACAATTCATGAACATTATTCAACCATGCAGTACTTATCTTAATGAAGTCAGAATTTTGTATGCAGAAACTGAGGGATCAATATCAACAATCACAATATCTGCTCTCTCCACCCTTTACAATGGCATCGATCGCTACTGCTCTCAATGCAAACTCTTGACTTCGATTGCAACTGATCACACAACATTGGAGTTGAAATCTTCACGGGACTGGAACATTGTGTAGGATCATCATCTAATTTGCATAAACTCGATGACCAAACAACACAAAATATGATTCAATTATCTTATCTTATCCCAGTGAAACACATATAACCAATGTCAGATTTGCACAACTTAGCAAACTAAATTTTAGCCTAGAGGTGAATTCAAAGATATAATCAAGGAAAACTTATCTCTTTAATGTTGATACACCGTAGCACTAGACCTGCAGCTGAGACTTGTCTTGCCTCCTTCAGAGTTGCTATATAATCACGTCTTCGCTGATATAACACACATAGTGTAAGCAATCCTAAACTCCTATAGATGTTCCTATTGCTGAAGGAACATAAGTATATCTCAGCACACATGCAATTTGAACTATCTGCGAGCAGGATCATTGGCTGAATATCTGTAGGTTGACAAGTGTTCACAAGTCAATTTCCTTTTAGACACTTCAACAGTCAGAGCTGTTTTCAGACCCACTCTTAGCCAACTATATGAGATCACAAGCCGTTCCTCTACCTACGATAAAGGTTCTTTATATGCAAGATTTAGAGAGTTACTCCTTCTTGACAGAATCCTGAGCCTCTTTTTTCTTCTTCTTCTTTTGTCAAAGCCCATTTGTAAACTTCCCCATGACAAAAAATTAATAAAGTGGTTGGAAGAAGGCTGACTTCAAATTCTTCAATGATCGAAGGCCTTGAGATCAACCTAACTCCCAGCGCCAAGCTTTCCACACCACACAATAATTCCTATTCCTATATAAAGATATAGAAGGCGGCAACAATCACTAGGTACGGAAGAGAGCTCATGCCGACAACAATCATCACAATCCCAATTCGCTAATCCCTTCTGAGAGAATTCAACACTTAAAATTGTGTGTTCCTGTTGATGGTGCAAAGGATCTCCAAAATGGTGCAACCAGATGAGATCGCATGTTCTCCACCATAGTCTTCCTGAAGTTGATTCCCAGTACTTGTGATGATGTTGGCCAGAGATCCTGAATGGTGTAAGAACTTGATTCCACCTCAAGTCCCGATGCCTTCAGTTGTGCGCCCCATGCTCGAGACTATAATTGGACAGAGACACCTTCGTGGAATGATGATATCGAGTCCAGGGAGGCATGTGATAGATTTTCCCATGGTTGCTAGCACTTTCCATTGAAGGTCGAGTCCGATCAACTTGGCTTTCATCTGATTAACAGGGGATTTGGATTCTAGAGATGAGCATATGCGACTAATTAAGAGCCTCCTGACTGAATACCTTCGAATTCCTTGCTTAATTCCAATATCTCTAATTTTGACTTAAACAAATCTGATCTTAACTTTTGAACCTAGCTCTAATACCATGTTGGTTTTTACATGATAAGATATAACAAAACAAAAATCACTTAGAAAATACAACACATGAGACAATGAACACCATAAGATACCCTGGGAAAACCCTCCACATGAGGGAGAAAAACCCAGCCAATATATCTCCTATATATTGATAGGAAAGAGCAGAGATCTGCTTACAACTCAGGCATAACATAATGCCTATTTGATACAATGAATGACAACACCTCTCTAGATGCAAAATACAAATGAACATAATTCTCCTTGAAGTCAAACTGCTACTACAGAATGATGATCTGCTGAAGTGCAAACTTCTCCAGGTATGTGAATTATATTAATGAATTTGATTATCAAATGAATGTACTCCATCTTATATTTATACATGAGTCAAATGAGGGAAGGCAATTTTTCCCAGCAAGAGGTCGGCCTCCAAACAAGAGACATGTTCCTTGAAAAATCACGTCACATCAAAAAGTCGGCCCAAGTAAAATATTATTAAATAATATAAATCATGTTTTGTGAAGTGCCTCTTCACAACTCAATCAAACACATACAAATTGAATAGCCATAGGCTATATTCAATTTATTTCCTTCATGAGAATATGCGCCTGGAAGTATGAGGCCCGCGGCTGCTAGTTACATCAACAATCATTTCACTTGATATTGGTTGCTTCTTCAATATTGGCATGAGGCGACTTCACCTTCCAGGTTTCTTGTAATTTGTATGCATTTTAGTGATCATATAGATGCATTTATATTAGCTGCTGTAGATGTTTATTTTGATATCAGACCTGATTATAAAAATTAATATTGTCATTGCATTTGTTCATCATTTCATCATTGTAATTCATGCTGTTATAATCAGCATCCTTTAGTCTTTAAAGTTGCATTGTCAAATCACAATTTCCAGCTACTGCTGTAGGTAGTCATTGTAATCAGACTTTGGCGTTTTTGGTTGGATCATATTGTAAGCCAAGAGTCTTGGCATTCTTATGATATCTTGTGTAGGTGATTGCATTTCAATAAGGCATCATCTTTGGGGAGTCTTACATGGCTGTAATGTTCATTTGAATGTTATATGAAGATGTATGCCAACTATTTGACATAATGCCAATAGGCTGTAAATGTTATTATCAGCATAAGATGTTGCATACCAACTGTTTGACAAAATACCAGTTGGCTGTAGGTGCATGTTTTCTCACTTAGAAGTCATTGATATGCATTGTAGATGATTTATAGAAGTTATTCATGCCTTTGGATGTTAATTTTTGCATAATAGTGTTGAAATTCAAGCATTGGAAGCATTCAATAATCAATTTCCAAAGAACATATCAGTCTGATCACATAAACCAGCAAGCTGGGAGGTTGCAAGTGAATTGTTTGACGAAATTCCTTGAGCTCTTTCTTAGTACTTTAAGGTCAGAACTTGCAAGGTTCATTACAGGCATCATGCTAACATCATCAGCAAAATAGTTCATCCGAAGTGGTTCAGTAAACAATTGAAGTTCAATTCACTAAAGTTTACCCACAAATTCCAATGGTTTCAAAATACCCACAAACTTCCAAATACACATGATATTCCCACAAAAGTCGGATGACGTCATGGTTCCTGCAATGTGAGAAAACTATCAAAACCGGCAAAGTATTTGACCAAAACAAAGTTTTGGTTCACTAAGAAATTTTTGCAAAGTCCTATTACATCTTTAAAGTCCACAAACAACAATTATCTAGAACCCCACAAAGTTACAATTCATTGGCAATACCCCGCAAAAATCCGATAGCAAGCTAAAAACCCACAAAGCCATAACTTGTTCAATTTTCATCAGAACTTCACCAAATTTGAACTATGACCATCCATCTAGCTCTTCTATCATTAAATTACCCAAATTATTTTTGAAAAATCATCCTCAGCAACTAACTGTTGTGACCTTTTCACACATCGCCCCATTCAAAATGGGGACCCCCTAAATTTTGCTCCATTCTGGTCTTTTGGCTTGGGTTTTCCTCTCTCTCTCCCGCTCTGTCTCTTTTCTGATGTCCGCCTTTCAGGGGTTGTGCCCGTCAGTAAGTTTAAGTGTGAAACTGACCAAGTATGAGAATTAGGGTTTCACTTTTCCTGGTCAGTCCAAGGTCGAATGAAGTCAATAAATTGAAAACTGAGCTTAACGTTGTTGTCAGTATGCTTCCAGCAGGCTTTCAGCAAATTTTCATCAGATTCTGAGGTACTTACTATTTTTAGTAAGCATGTAATTGCAGGCAATCTGTCAGCATTTTTGAGATTCCAACAGTCACACTGCATTCAGAGCGCATCAGGCTACTCGTATGCAAAATTTGAGCGAAAACGGACAACTTACTATTTTTAGCAGTAAGGCTTCCGGCACGAATTTCAGGGTTCAGATGCAGAGTTTTTCTTCGCATGTTGGCATATTCCTTCTGGGTTTTTCAAGACCTTCGCGATGATATAACATGCAAAACGAGACGACCACTTTCAGAATTCGGCCTTCCGAGGCTATTTTTAGGGTTTGCATGTCAGGATTTCTTTTGCATGTTGGGTGATTCCTGATGGGTTTTTCGAGAGCTTCGCGATGGTGTGACATGCAAACGGAGATACTCACTCAGTAAGGAACTTGCTATTTTTAGCAGGTGTGTCCCGGCAGCCGCTTCCCAGCAGTTCAAAATCACGAGCTGATCGCAGTGCCACAAAAATGAAGAGAAACAAAGATCTTTTGATACGCATGCAGAGCAAATTAGGGTTTCCAGCTTCGAGACCCAAAAAGAGGCATAAAATGTCAGAATTTTTGAAAACCGGTGTAAACCACCGCGATCAGCATTCTTCAGGCTATCTGCTGGTAAAATTTCGAGTCAAACAGAGCACTTACTATTTATAGTAAGTCAGATTGGAAACAGGCTAAAAATAGTAAATTAGGTGCATGCGTTGATGTTGACAGTAAGGTCACGTGGTGAGGAGCGCCTCATTCAAATTTCAAGTCGATCGGAGCTATGGAGCTATCAGAAACAAGAAGTTACTATTTATAGTAAACCACCTTCAGGAATGGGCTAAAAATAGCAGGGTGACTAAAATTGGCAGTGTTGACAGAACAACGAGGTCATAAGGATGCAGTGTGCAAAATTTCAAGACGTTCTGAGCTTCAGAGGTGCGCAATTCAGAGGGCTTACTATAAATAGCAGGGCATGAAAGTTGGCGAAAACGAGGAAAATTTTCTAAGTCCAGAACTTCGTCCTGTAGCCATGGCAAAATGCGCCCAGGTGAATAAGGAGGCATGGAAAATGTTTGAGGATGAAACTCGTCCTTCATCAGGGCCTAAATGCGCCCAAGGAGAAGATGGTCAATGAAAGTCAACTCTTTTCATCCTGAAGGCATGTCTAAATGCGCCCAAGGGAGCTCAGGGAAAAAGTTGAAAATTTGTCTAAGTCTGGATATCCTCCTCCATGGGCAAAATGCGCCCAAGTTGCAAGTTTATCCTCCTCCATGGGCAAAATGCACCCAAATGCATGCATGTCAGGACAAAAAAGAGGAAGTTGAAGGGTCACTCCAAGGGCGTTGTATAAGTTTCATCCACTCGACATGTCAAAATGCGCCCAAAAGGTAAAGAGGTCAAACAAGTCAACATTTTTATCCTTCACACACATAGAAATGCGCTCAAGTTAGAAGCAAGTCAACAAGGTCAAAGTTCTTATCCTCCTGCATGGCCAAAATGCGCCCAAACAAGCTCAAGTGAAGACAAACAAGTGGAGTTGAAAAGTCATCCTCTTGCAGAGCCAAAATGCGCCCAAGTTAGGATGGTAAAAGGTGAATGGAGGTGGTAAATAAGGTAAAAAATATTGCCTAGACGTGGTGAAAGGTGATGAATGCTAAGGCGTGATTTTCCTCTTCAAGTCTAATGTGTGGGGCGGTGAAGATAAATGCTAAGGCGTGATTTTCCTTAAGTATGCTAGGCGCCTCAAGTAAAAAAAAAATAATAATATCTCTAAGGCGTTAGAATTTAATTAAAATTGCCTTGCAAGTGTGGAGTTAAATACCAAAATGGTGAGTGGCAAATCAAGTGTGCCAGGCGTGAACTAAAATTTTTTTCTAAGTGAAGATTGATAAGATTTCCTCCACTGGCGAGTGAACTAAAATTTTCTAAGGCAAATTCTCAGAATGCAAGATGATTTAAAAATTTTCTAAGGCAAATATTTTCTTCTCAGAAAATACGCCTAGAGCTCAAGGTGGTGAAATTTTTCGAAGCCCGAGCAAATTTTCTCAGCAGTGAAGTCAGAGGTGGATGATAATGCAAGATGAATTCAAGTTCTTCAAGCTGGAGCAACACAGAATGATCAGGCGAAGAATGAATTTAAATTTGACAGAATAATATTTTTCTAAGGTTCAAATTTCAAAAATTAAATGAACCCGTTCGTTGGGTACCCATGGATTTGAGGCGTTCTGAAGAAAATTCTCTTCTGGGTACTGAACGTTCGCGATGATAGATGGATTTCCAAGTCTTCCGAACTTCGCCGACACTTTTTCAGTGAAGAATTTAATCAGTGCTCAAATTGTGAATTTTCCTAAGGGAGAATTTAAAATTCTCTAAGGCAGAGTGAATAAAATGACTTTTCAAAGTGAATTTCTCCGAACGATGAATTTGAAGTGAGTTGCCTAGATAATTTTGATTGAATTTTTCAGTGATGAATTTTCC
>VDFB02105044.1:0-51811 GCA_007258455.2 Sequoia sempervirens | reverse complement strand
CTTACTATAAATAGCAGGACATGTAAGCTGGCAAAAAAAAAAAAGCGAAGAAAAAGTCCAAGTCTGGAACTTCATCCAGTAAACATGGTGAAATGCGCCCAGTTGATGAGGAGGCATAAAAAATTCTAAGTTATGAAGCTCATCCTTCACACAGGCCCAAATGCGCCCAAGGAGAAGAAAGTCAAAGAAAAGTCAATGAAAGTTATCCTGCAGGCATAGTAAAATGTGCCCACCTTGAAGCATGAGAGCTGGAAAATTTTCTAAGTGTGAGGATATCCTCTTGCCACCTCAAAATGCGCCCAGCTCATGGCCCCATGTTGAAAATTTTTCTAAGTATAAAACTTTATCCCTCACATATGCTAAAATGCGCCCCTCACATGCAAGCAAATCCAAAAAGTTTCTAAGTGAGAAGCACGTCCTCCTCTCATGTTGAAATGCACCCAAAAGAGGGCATGTCAAGACAAAAATAAGGCAAAGTCAAGCTGGTCAACAAGTGTTCATCCTCCTCCATAGGCAAAATGCGCCCAAATGCATGCATGTCAAGACAAAAAGAGGGAGGTGAAAGGTCACAAAGGACATGGTTATGAGTCATCCTCCTTGCATGCCTAAATGCGCCCAAGTTGAAGGTGTAAAAGGTGAAGATAAGGTGGTAAATAAGGTGAAAGGTAAGTGAATACTTCAAGGCGTGGTAGAGGAAAAGGAGTTAAGGCGTTGAAGGTGTAAGGTAATAAAATATTCCCCATGATGTGCCAAATGCGCCAAGACACAAGATGAATAAAAGGAAATATGTAAGGCGTGGCTGGTATCCTCTTGCATATGCTATATGCGCCATATGAAGAATATGGAGTGAAAAATGGTAAACAAGGGGGGAGATTAAAATATACTAAGGCGTTGAGAAAGTTCTTCATGCCACATGAAATGCGCCCAAAGTGCATGAAGTTGGAAGTTAGGTTGATGAATGATGATAGGCGTTGAAGTTAGAAATATTCACCTTCAAGTGTGATGTGCGCCATGCAAGGTGTGAGGGTGGTGGAATAAGGTTGATAAGAGAAAATACTGCTAAGTGGTGAACAAAGTTGCTAGGCGTTGGAGTTGCAAAATAATAAAAAAAATTCCTGAGGCATTGAAGATGATGGAGGTGAAATGTGATGTGCTCGCAGGAAGATCTTCTAAGTGAAATAAAAAAAAATTTCACAGGCAAGATGGATTGAAGGGAAAAAATTTCAAAATGCCAAGTGATTCAAAAATTTTCTAAGGCACAAATATTTTCTCCCTTAGAAAAATGCCTAAGTCTGGAGGGGTGATGGAATTTTCCTGAAGCGTGAGTAAATTTTGTCAAAGATGAAGATGTTGGCATTGCAGGATGGATTTAAAAATATTTTCAAGTTAGAGCAACAGGATGTTCACAGAGATAAAGAACGGGATTGAAATTGTTGAAAATATTTTTAAAGGTTCAAAATTCAAGAAAATTAAATGAACCCGTTCGTTGGGTACCCATGGGTTCGACGCGTTCTGAAAGAAATTTTCTTCTGGGTATCGAAGATTATCGATGAGGAATGGATTTTAAGGTCTTCCACAGCTTGTCGAGGATTCTGGGATGAAGATTTTAAATGGGCACTAGGTTGATAAATTTTCCTAAGGGAAATTTAAAAAAATTTCTAAGGCAAATGTGAAGAAAATGTGCCTCAGCGGATGAGTTTTAAGTCAATTGCCTAGGTGAATTTGATTGAATTCTTCGTGGGACCAATCTTCCAGAGTCAGAGGTGAACGAAATTGGGTATCAGAGCTCCAGTTAGTGAAATGAATTTCTCAAAGATGATGCGCCCTTGAGGAAGATGGGTTGAAAATTTGGCTAAGGCATGAAGAATCATGAAGAAAGCAGAAGTTGACGCTTGGAAGTTAGAGCGTGAAAATCAGGTAAGTAGTTGAATTTATATTATGAAGTGTCCTAATACTCTTCTCCTCGCTTGTTTTGCAGGAGTAATGTCGAGGCCAGAGCACGATGGCTGGAAGTGGTGAAGCGCGATGATATTACAACCTTCGGAGGAAGATAAAGTTATAAGTTTCACATGAAGGAAGAAAAAGTTGCAAGAAAATGGCTAAGTGTTGAGACTCAGTATAACTTAAGTGACAAAGGTGAAAACCCTCAAGTGGAAGAAGTCAAAGAACAACGCCAAGAGAGAAGATCAAGAATAGTGTGAACGCATCTACAAACGGAATCTTCTAGAAGACTGATTGTGGGCATTTATTGCCTTTGCTATTTTTGGGAGTGAGTGGGAATCTTTGATTCATTTAATGTACCACTCCCAATTCTGGCAGTTTTTAGGGTTAGGGCTGAGGTGGCACGATTTTAGCCACTCTATTGATTGTAACCCTAGCCGTCTTTTGGGACTTGGCTAGCTATATAAAGGGGGAGTCCCCCTCATTTGTAACTCAGTAGACAGTAGGATTAGAGTAGAAGTCGGAGTAGAGAGACAACTAGGTGATAGCTTAGGAGTAACTTAGTATAGATTGATAGTGTAGTTTGAAGAAGAGGGAAAGTTTTCCCTTTGAAAACTTTGTAAGAAATTGTTGTGAACACTCTCTCAATAAAAGAGTTTTTCATTGATGGTGAATTTCGTCTTTGTTGTGAGTAGCTAGCAAGGTTTCTTCGTCCTTCGGATTCAAATGGTAGCTCAAAGTAGTATAATTTTTTATTCCATGCAAGTAGATGTTAACTGTGGAATGTGGTGTTTGATCTAAGCAACTTCGTCTATCCATACCACTAGTGTATTTGCTGATGGTGAATCGCCTTGTGTGGTCAACTGGAATATCATTTGGGCCTAACTTCAATCACAGTTTGAATGATGGTATGCGTCGTTGTGATGGTATCTTCATGTCAAGTGGTGGTTTGAACATCTTTAGTCATCTCCCTTGAAGATTGCACCGACTCCGTGGAAGCTGTCCGATGCGAGGCAAAGCGAAGTTCGGTTGAAGTTTGCTGAAGTCAAGCTCCATATCCCACGCCTTAGAATAGATTTAGAATCTTCTTAACCTTACCCCATTTCAATTTAGTACTTTTTGGTTAGAATAGGAAACCCGCGCTTCATAGACAAATCCTTTGAGCATTTGAATTCCTTTCTCCACTGCCGAACAATTCCGTAAGTCCCCTTGAAATACTAGCAAATCACATCGAGCCAAACTAAGCCTATTCACACTGAAAGAACCTTGGAGTTGAACGCACGAATTTTCTTGCAATCTTAGCGTGCGGAATACTTTGATCAAGAGAGAATAGGGAAGTCGTTGGCAACTTTATTCTGCATTGGTGCGGTCACGAAAAACACATCAACAAGTACGAGTTTATCAAAGTTGCTGATTGACATTGGTTAAAAGTGCTGAAGGCTAAAGTCTACCTAGAAACTTTTTCTAAGTGTTGAAGTTTGATTCTATTAGAGAAGAGGCTGAGATGGCTGAGGCAAGGACAACTGGAAAGGACAATGGTGCATCCAGACAGGCTGTGATCAAAAAGCTGAGTAAGACGTTCATGCCGGAATCAAAGTTTATTTCGAAGTTGGGCAAGTTGACAGACACCAACCTGGGCTCCGTCAACCTGGAGGCCTTCAAAAGCAGGATGTTGGGAATCGGAAGTCATAGGCCTTCGACCACTTCGCACAATATTGTTCGAAGTGGATTATATGCAGCCGCTGGTTTTCCACCAGCCATTCAATGCTCGGAGCTGATGATGGAGTGTGCTAATTGCTATGAAAAGGAACACCAATCGATCATGTCACCAGATGGCCAAGTGCTTTCCAATCTTACTCCGGCAGCCATTGGTGAAGCTTTCGGGATCCCGGTGCACAGGAACATGATTTACAAATCTAGAGAGCGAGCGGAGCGGATGTATGCTTCTGCTTTTGAACGGTGCACAGAGACAATTAACACTCACTGGATGAGCACTCCCAAGCCTTCTCGTGCGATGTTGCCAAAGCAGATCATAGCGGAGGATTTGAAGCAGGAGTATTGTGATCTCATTATGATGCTGAGCAGGGTTGGAGGTTGTGCACAGTCGTTCATTTTTGAGCCCTGGATGTTTTACTACATCAACCTCGTGCTGGAAGGGAAGGACTATGTCAATTGGGCCGAAATGATAAGTGATAATCTACATGAGTAGCTCCTGAGCTTGAGGAGAACGAAGACGTTTTATATGAGCTCCTACATTGTCTATATGTTGGCACGGATGACGAAGTACAGAGGGATTTCTTACAAGGAGCCTGTCGGTTGTGGCTCTCACCAGTTTAAGATATATGATGCTTGTCTGCAGTTGCATTTAGCGAGCACAACTCACTACAAGCGTGTCAACGATTCCTTCACCATGTACATTACGAGGCTGCTTCAAGAGTGATTACAACATAGAATCTCGAGGGATGCCCAGGAGCTAATTGAAAGGTATGGGTGCTAGTTCATACAGTTTCCGAAATTTTCTTATATTAGGCTGCAAGGTTTTTCTTCCTACCCGTATAGGCTGCCTAAGTACCCAACCAATAAGATTTTAATGCTAGAGATATCTAGGCAATTGCTCGCCTATGATAAGATTCAAAAGAAAAAGAAGAAGGGAGGGGTAGAATTTCCAGTTGTCATGGGTAACTCGGATGAGGTGTGTCCCTCGATACAGGCAGCTAGGGAGGCTGAAAGTGAACTTCAGTTTTATCATTTTTCATATCATACTAGCCAACAGCATTACAACCCACATCATAACATCAATTGGGTACTGTCAGAGGAGTTCAAACATAAGGCCACCATAGAG
Source organism: Sequoia sempervirens (assembly GCA_007258455.2). NCBI lineage: Eukaryota > Viridiplantae > Streptophyta > Pinopsida > Cupressales > Cupressaceae > Sequoia > Sequoia sempervirens. The sequence goes on along the minus strand of VDFB02105044.1, from coordinate 47,028 downwards.
GATTATTGGGCTGATGCAGTTGATGAGATTGAAGTAAGGAAGAGGATGTTTTCTCGGTTGCCTATTACTCTGATCAAGGAGTGTGAAGTTGTGCCGGTTCCAGACCAGGTCAATAAGGATATGGGCGTTGTCTATCCGGATTATGCAGCAGTCAGAGATACTCCACTTCCACCTCCAGATTGGTCAGAGCCTGAGATTGCAGATTTGGACACGCTCTCTGTCCCGGTCCTGACATTCACCAGAGCATGGGTTGATAGGCGAGTAAACAGGTTGAAGAGTAGGTCAATTGCTTTGACTTACAATTTGATGGGAGATCACAGGACGCCCACCACTGGCAGGAAGAAACAGATTACATGAGGTCACAAAAATCGCATCAACACTAACCAAAATTAACACTGCCAAAAACCATACAACTGAACTCAAAAGGAAATATTTTTGGTAGATGCACGATTGCCTATGGACCCGGATGCTCTAGCATCAAATAATAAGCCTGAATAAGTTTAAGTCTAGGAAAACAGGATTAGCATAAAGCATGTCTCTTTTGAGAAGATAAGATGAGAATAAATTCGTGCAAGGGCTAAAAATTTCTTTAGGAAGAAAAATGATAGGGTTAATTAAAGGAGCTTGTGTATAAGAGTATATAAAATTATAATAGAATAAATTTCCAAATGGACAAGCAATTTAAAAAATTGAAGTTTGATTTGTTTTCAAAATAAGGATGCCCACACCAAATAGGTTGGGCTATTTTGTGTCCTAATGGTACTAAAGTTTTTGTTTTCTTTTTTTTCTTAATTGTGGGAAGTTTATTGAATATTTTATTATTTTATCAATTAGGACTCTGTTTACAGAAACTTGTATTTCATATTTTTCTGACAAGTTTTTGTTTCCAAACCTGTTTTATTTCAGTTTGGTTCATTTCAATAATACCATAATTCATCTATCAGATTTTGATTTGGAAATTCAAATACCTGTGTCTAGAAATTTTGATTTCTAAAGACAATTTATGTTTTGCTGCCATGTCTGTTGTTCATGTTCTTTGATGTTTGTAACTTAGGATAATGTAGTTAAATCTTGATAGTGCTTTTTAAGAAAACTTGATGTGAAGGAGCAATAGACCTTGTTGTGTGATTATAATTTCACATTGTTAGTTTATCCATTCCTCGAGAAGTCATACCTTATAAATATGAAACTTGACTTGTGGTGATAAATTGTCATGTCATCTTTATGGCTTATAGATTTCTCCACAATCTTAATACTGTTATTGATAACTATGACAGTAAACTAGGAAGGAAAAATCTCTTGTTAATGCTAATATGCTAAGTAAAAATCACACTTCAAGAAAGCCAATGATGAACTTCGATAATCCATATTGAATGGTTAATATGTTAGGAAATTATGAATGACTAATAAGAAGACAGCCCAGAAAATGTAATACCTTATTTACGTAATGAATAAACTTGTCCATTTGCTTGAACCAAGAATCTGCATATTGATACTTAAAGTCCTCTCCCATTGTCCACATAATGTGGTTCGTACGAGTAATGTTAGCCTATTCAAATGAAGGAATGTTACTCTATGCAACTTAAGTATTTATACTTTAAAAAAAGAACAATCCTATTTAATTTCTAAAAATAACAAAAAATTATGAATTATAATAATATATTGTCTATTAAAGATATCAAGTTTCCACAATCCATAATCATGAATCAATTTTTGTTTCTGGCTTTGATTGATGACAAAAACACAAACACAATCAAAGCCAGAAACAAAAATTGATTCAACATATTGTCTATTAAAAAAGCTAATTAATTAAACTACATAATGATACAGGTATGTTTATGCTTCAACTCAAGCATTCTATTTGATTTCTATGCAATCAACCATGTATTACCTGGGTAATTGCTGCATTGACAAAATCATTCACACGTTGATCAACATTGTAATCAAAAAGAAGAAGATCATCCTGCAATATATTATACATGAACAAGAGTAAGAGGTAGATGATTTAGTGTGCTTTTTTTTTCATTTGATTTAGTCACACAAGATGTACCTGAATCGGAGAGCTGTCATCATTAACTTCAAAAGAAAAACCAGGCGGAGGAGCATAGTCAACAGGAAATGCACCAGCAAATATCTGGAGCAAGAATGAATAGTTAAAACATAGAAATATGGCATCTAAAGAGTGGAGACAATATTCTTGACAGTTGTGATAAGTATTTACAACAGTAGAAATCCTCTTGACCTGAGAAGACGAACCAAATGTCTTGGACCCCCGCCACACAACCTCTAAGGACTTCTGATCTGCTCGCTTTGCTCTGTCCTGATAATCTATGCGTGCAAAAAACAGAGAGTCGAACCCGAGCTACAAACAACAAAAAAGCATGAAGCACATTTAAAGTATACAGAAGATGTACAATGGAAGTATAATGTTGAACTTATCATGAACAAAAATACTTCAAAATGTAAAATAGTCCTTTTCAAATCTCAAAAAGTACATTTTTTTATTCTTATAAGTCATTTCTTAGGCTGCTAACACTTACTTTATGATAGCAAAGTTAAACTAACCCATTAAATTATGTAATGATTTATTGGGATTCAACACTATAGATTTGAGTCAATCTTCATTGACCCATTTATCATGACTTGTGGTTAACAATAACCCATCCCTCATGACCATGAATGGTCCACTAAGCACTCATTGCATCTAGGATATGTTCACATGGTTGAAGCACCAAGACTTCTAAGTAGGTCACTCATCCTAGTACTACTCTAACTAAAGCACAATTAATCATGGAGTTTCTCCACTATCAAGCCCAGATAGCTTGCTAACCTGTTGAACTTAGATCTTGTAGGTTATGTTGGAAGAAAATGATATTAACATTGTTGCAAATGTTGTCATTGATGTCAAGAAGGAATTCGTTGTCCAAGATTGTTGTCATGAAAGGCGTATGGGAGATTGTTGGCAATATTGTCATTGATGTCAAAGGTATATGGACAAGATTGTTGGATGTTGTCATTGATGTCAAAGGTGTGTGTTATTCATTGATGTCAAAGGTGTTTGCATGAAATCACATGAAGGCCAAAGGCCACTAATCTGTTCAAGGCAGATCACTTTATGGTTAAGGACAAATTTATGAACCGACTTCTTGTGGTAGTTATGAAAGACAAAAATAAAATTAATATTCATACCACTAATTCTGGCCAACCATCTTTCTCAGAGGCATATTTATATATATAATCGCCCAAGACAAGAGTTAGATATATAAGGCAGCGATTAACATGTCATTATGTGTATCAATGCATATAAAAGAGAAGCAACAAATTAAGACTTGTATAGCAGTGAATATAATGTAAAGACAGCGATTAGCTTCTATGTAAGCAGCAGTGATCATTATTTAAAAAGCAGCAATTACTTCACAAAGTCAATATTAATATTAAAGGAGGCAGCACTTCTTTAAAGAGGAAATTACATTTTAATGGCAGCAAATCATTTACTAATGAGCAGCGTGTGGTTTATGAAGAAGAGCAATTGCTTTATGAAAAGGTAGCAATTCTTTATGGAGAGTAGCAATTCATTTAAGAAGCAAAGATTATTATGAGTTAAGGCAGCAAGTTTGTTATCAAAAGGAAGTGATTACTTCATAATTAAAGGTAATGTCTTTTGAGAGAGATGCCTCTCTTCACATAGAGGCATAAGCATATAAAAAATAAGGTATTGTGAAGATATTATATGTATATCATTTGTTGAAAGAGCAATTTAGGAAGGGGAAATACTTTGTCTACTTTGGAGGTTGGTGCCTCATATCGAAGAGCTTGGTGTCTTTTACTGAGTTGGTGCTCAGTTGTGGGGATTGGTTTCTCTAGTGGGTTGGTGCCTACAAATTCAATAAGTGGGGATTGGTGTCTAGAGTAGGTTGGTGCTTACGGAGTTTGTAAGAGAATCTTATATAAGTATATTTTGCTGTGGTTTTCTCCCAAAAGGGTTTCCATGTAAATCTGGTGTTCTTCTTGTGTTGCACAATTGTTAGATCTTGTATGATTGCTATTTTTGTTTATATTGATGCACCCCCGCTCTCAGTATAAGCATGTGCTCATCAAACACTAGGACTTATAGCTTATTATGATTGGTAAATGATTGCCACAAATACACTTTTACATATCTCTTCTCCCACAAAAACGTAGATGGATGAAATCTTGTCACAAGAACAAATTCATGCATCCCTCTTTCCATGTACAAATAGGGATACAAATGACCTATCACCCCATACGAATAGGGAAAAAATGTTCTATTACACAAATATGACCGGCACCAATGATATGACAACAAAGCCATCACTAAAGAAAGCATATCAAATGCTAGATCTGTTTCCTAAATACACTCTAAACTGCAAGGGAAAAAAATGGTCAATACCATGTTATCTACCAAAGGAAAACAAAAGAGAGTAGTTAGTTATCTATCACCGAGGGTACAGCAAGGCCAAGGTCAACATAATATGAGAAACCCAATAAGAAGATACATGCAATTGATCCAATCAGGCAGAGAGAGACAAATTCTGCCCTTTAATATGCTTCTGCAGAAACCTGGACAAACAAATTTCAATTTTGCAATTTCTGGTTCCATTGTATACAAGTTTTCATTAACCCTACCATGGGCAAAGCAATCTGACAACATTCCCACATGTAAATAATATCACAGAAAGAAAACAGAAATAATATAACACTAAATAGGCACCTCACTGACACACAGAACCGTTTCTATATTTCAACATCAAAAGGAAATAGGTCAGAAAATTAAGGTTCTTACCTCTGCGCCCAACAAATATGCTTGGACTGCAGAATGTCCAAAGGGATCAATCTGCCATCCAACTCGTGGAGTTTTATTAAATTGTTGCTTGATAAAATGATGTCCAAGAGTTGTCTGATCAATCATGTCAATATAATGTACTGTTGCTTCATCATGCATACACCAGCCACCATTTCTAGAAGTACAAATACTAGGCTGTATCGGTAAATTGTGAGTGATACAAATAAAGCCATCTTTAGACTTGTACAAAACTGTAATAGTTTGTGGAGAAAAGAAAATTACACAAATTCAAGCTGTCCTGCATCAACTAGCTTCATCACTTGTGTCTGTCTTTCCTCACTTTGCTCCCTCCACCATCTCTGGAAAAAAGCCTATCACCGCTAAAGCAAAAATTTTATCAACAATAGGAAGCTACCAAATATAGTAGAAGTAGTTTCATCTAACAGACAGTGGGTAGTATTTATCAACTAACACTAATAGTATTGAATTGGCCCACAGAAAATAAGCTATACAAATCTGAAGGCTAATTATTTACTGTGTAAGTGGAAGTTTCTCTTAGGATGGCTCAATTTTTTATCAAATTTCCAATTGTCAAGATGTTATCTATTATTAGCTCAAAAGATCAACCAGAAAGCGGACACTGTTGAGAGACAAAATATCCCTTGATAATTAACTATATGAAGATAAATGCAACCTAAATTAGACAGTAAATTTTCTTGTCCAGTGCAGTTCATTGCATTAAGCATGAAGAGAATCTCGATCTAGTGGGCACTTTTTAGCATTCATCAGTTGAGTTTCAGGATTTCTATCTCCTTGGCTCATCAAGAACACAGTTTCCAGAGAAAACTTTATGAGCTATATTTTTTTTCCCATTGATGGAAAAAAAAATAGATTCATTTATTGAAAAATATTCACCAGACAACAATTAATTCATACAAATTACTGAAATTATAGATAGATATGTTTTTCTTCAGATAGTAGCATATGATATTTATATGGAAATAGTGACCAGCTGTTCTATACTTAATATTAACTTTAAATCTAAACTTCTAATGAAAGTTACAACTGTCTCTTAGTGTGTTCTTGCACAAGTAGTGTGCTCAGAAAACAACAATTCCAGTTACATTTTATCTATTTTGAATGAAAAAACATTCTAATGAGTGTTGAAAAATGCAGAGGGATGTGTGCTCGATTTCTTTGCAGACATAGTCTAGAATCTTTTAAAACATTTTGTCTAAGACATAAATTTAATAGTGCTTTTAGATATTCTGACAACAAGAACATAAATCCATGTCATAAAACAAATTTTCTGACAGTATTGGCTTCAACTTTATTTACATGAATTCAATACATCTGGAGGAAACCCATAGAACTTTACAATGATATGCATTTTAAAGAGCGCCAATACAGTTTATGTGGATCCTTTCTATATCAGCAAGGCGGAGTCCAATCTTGTGTTATCCATAACCTAAGTCATAAATCATTTCAGAATGCAAAAGAGAGATAAAATATAGAATTCTAGTCTAACTTGCATGTTCTACATAAATAAATTATTCTAGTCTAACTTGCCTGTTCTACATAAATAAATTTTCTGTTTGGATCCTCTTGCAATGCCAAAACCAGGCTATCCAACACATTCTTCACACATGCTCCCTGCACAACACCAAAACAGAGATTAAGAAATAATATTGATATAAAGAGAGTGTTGTTAGGTTAAAAAAGAAAGTTAAAAGCATCATTGGCAGCCTCTATATTCTTCCGCTACATCTTATTATTGATACCCCTTTACACTGTCTATTACTATTTTTATTGGTATACCACTGCAAAAATTCTAAATAAAAATTAGATTCCTAACATTGCTAATAGCTTTTGACTTGTAATATGAATCTTTCAGAGTTTATTAATTTCCCAACTTTTTCTGGATTATATCCGAATTAATTGAAAAAACCTTTATCTTCTAGTTTGCCAAGTCTGCTGGAGAAAGATTAACGCTACTATTTTACCATCCGCCATTAAATTCCTGTCAAGATACATAGTTTTACTATATTTAAACCCAAAATGCTCTGTGGTCCAGATGAAAATCTATTTACTTGGGGATGTGTAATTCTGATATAAGTTCTACAATGTCTAATTTTAATTTAAGATTTCATGCACAAGATTCTTGATGTGAATGCATGTTCTACATACTCATGATAATCGAATTGAATTGGATTGAATTAGGGACCTGAATGCTGTTATTGGATCCAATGTAGTACTGATCAACAGTTTTGAGCCATCCCACATCGTCATGAGTATGAGGAACCAAATGCACATTGATTTTGCCTTCCACTGGCCCTGCTGTCGTATTGTATTGAATGTAGGCGCCATTGCTGCCATAGTCTGCCACAGCAGACAATACTATGAAGAACAAAACCAAAACAGAAGCCATTTCAGTTCCACATCAAAAACAAAACCACCATATATATAATAGTAGTCGAACACAAGCAAGTGCTAACCTTTATCTTTCTCTTGTGGCATGACATAACGACAAAGCCGAATTTATGGGGAAAATTAAAAATTAAAAAAATCAATAAAATAGTTCTCCTCTGATTATTGTAAATCTTGTGAAATATTCTCCAGAAAATTGTTCACATGTCTTACATCGTCTCTTCTACCATTATGTTGACAGACATATTAAGCGGAGAAACTTTCTGCGTCGGAACTGTGCGCCAACATCCTCTAAATATATTAATTCAAAACTGTATCGGAATTACGACGGCTTATCTGCATCTCCATTATCCAATATTTGCTTATTAGAAACTAGTTGGATGTGTTATTTTAAGATATATAGATTTTCTAACTTAAGTAGGTTAAAAATAGTGTATGGGATACTCAATCTTGTCATTTGGAATTTTTGCATTTTAATCTTTTTCCTGTTCAAGATGATGATGAGTCTCCAATCTGAATAGATTGTGTCAAAAAATAGTTATTATATTGACATGCTTGTCTCTAATATTCTTGAAGGCAACACACTCCATAATAAATTGTCTTTCTAATTCCTATATGGTATTGCAATAAATATGCATCATTTCTTCCCATGCTTCTTTAGGTCTTTTCCACATCCTTGTTTCACATAAGAGTTGATGAGAGTCTGTTTTTAATTGAGCAATAAGAATCTTGGGTCTCCAAGAAATATTCACTATTATGTATGTTTTTTGCCATAGGTGGGGTTGAACTCTTCAAGATATTTTGTTTTTCTCCCTAACACTTTACCCCATATATGCTTATAAAACTTGTTTAAAACACAAAAATTTATCTCTTTATTATTTGTGGGGCAAGCATTCAAGTATATATTTCATTTGTTCATTTATTTGTTCATTCATTTGTTATTTTGCTTCATCCATATTTTTTTTACTTTTGCTCGTGATGCCATTGAAAACAACCTTAGGCCATCGACTAACTTCCATGTGTTCAATTATTTTTAAATATCTTATGAGACATGCTATAGCAATTGCTTCAATAGGAGCTACCCCTATTTCACTTAGCATAATCTCATAAGGAATTGAACCTTTTATTTTAAACTTGTTTGTTATCAAGTGCTTTTGAACTTTCTCATCTTGTTTCCACTTTGAGTCTAAGGTGTTGCTAGTGCACAATTCACACCCATAAAGCACCATTGGAAGCACTAAAAGCCCAAAAGGAATTTGAATGATTTTACAATTTCATAACTCTACCTTTCTACATCTATTTTGGAGAGCATATAAAGCTTTCCAACCTCCCAAAGTTCTCTTCTTTTTGCAGCCCTCTCAACTAAGCTTGTTGTTGAAGTTGATCCCAAGCTATTTGTACTCAATTACTACTTCAAGAGTGTTGCCTTTGAAGTAGAACTTGTGTTGGTTCTTCTTTTTGTTTTTGGAAAAAATCATGATTTTGGTCTTGTTGGTATTGACTTGCATCCTCATTACTCTACAAAAATGTTTGAGGGCATATAAGTGCTCTTGCAACTCATGAGTTGATTTAGCAATCAAAATAAGTTATCTGCATAAAAAATAAGCTTTATCATCTCCCAAATGGACACCATCTCCCCCTTGCCAATTCAGTCATTCTTCAAGTTTATTAATATATAAACCGAAGAGTGTAGGAGATAGGCACCCTTGCTTGACCCCGACGTCACTCCTGAAACTTTCTAAAATGCCCATCAAAGTTCTGATTTTGACTTTAACTTCTTCATAAATCCTATGGACAACCACTCTTAAATGCATAGGAACTCTAATTTCTTCCATTCTACACCATTGCTTGTCCTTGGGAATTGTGTTAAAAGCCTTTTTAAAGTCAAAAAAATAACAAAATGCATCTTCCCTTTCTCCCCAAAGTTTTTTAATGACATCTCTTCTTATGTCTTGGTTGGATTCTGACATCTCTTCCTATGTCTTGGTTGGCTTACTTGACATTGGGGTTTCTAAAGTAGACTCGTAGGTGATTATGAGGAGGTTGTTTCAAAAGGACATGTTGGTGGGCCTAGATAGAGCTCTGACTGCTGCCTCGTTGGGCAAGGGCATTCCCCGCCCTCATGATTTGGCTCTTCTGAACGACCTAGAAGCACTGGTGAAGTTCTTCCCATTTCTATTAGATGTCAATGGTCTGGAATTGGTGCTGCATAGACGCTTGGAGGTTGCAGGGGTAGAATTCCTAAGGAAGAAACTTTTTTTGGCTTCAGTTGAACTCGGCTTGGAAACGAGAGTTTTGTGTGTTCACACAGTAGAATGTGTGGTAACTTGGGTTTGGGTGGTGGGTGGGGTATGTGTCTCCGTATTGGCCTTTGTTTGTAGTAGTTTGTTTAAAACTTTTTTCTCTCAGTGGAAAGGGTTACTATAAATTTTGTTGGTAGTTTTGTCTCTTGTAGCATGTTTAAATGGAAGGTAGTCTAGTATTCTTGTATGGTCGTGTTCATGGGTACTAATCTAGTAATTTTGGGTTAGAAGTGTTATGGGTTGTTGTAAGTTTTTGTTGGCTACCCAGGTCGGGCTTGGACACTGTATCGCTAGTTTTTGTGAAATCAATATAATCCATCTTACTTATCAAAAAAAAAGTGCCTAAAACTAAATGGGAATTGGCATAGGTATGCAAAATTCACCTTTACATTTTGCACCCACTTTAAGGTGCATGTGAATCATAAATGAAAATGTATATTAAATTATATGAGAATTCACAAACATGCATGTAAAGTAAGCATTCAAATATTTTTTTAAAAACTAGGATCCATATAAAGTAATGGACCCAACTAGATATGTTTGTGTGATCTTCATAGTTAACATGCACACTCCATGTGAACCTAAAAATTAGAGAAAAGGTGTGCAATTATTATATTGTTTGATGAAAGTAAAGATAAGCACAACTAAAAATTAGTTTTACTACCTTTGAAAATGAGAATATAGAGAGAGGAGAGAGTAGGGTTAGAAAAAAAAATATATGGGATGTGGTATGTTATATTAAGTGTTACCATGTCATGTGATCAAAGATCCATTTAGTTATGGTAATGAGTATTTGTATAGGTACCTACACTTTTCTAGAGGCTCGACATAAGAGTGTTAGAAATAATATAACATGTACCCTTTGATTGGTTGCATCTGTTAAATGAAAGGAATTAGTAGAGAGGGAAAATAGTACATTAAAAGTAATGTAATTTAAGCATGTAAGAACATGGATCTTGTAGTGGGTGGTTGGGTGGGCTCCCCCTCGCCCCTTATTTAGGCAGAGGTGGCCAGGGTGGACGTGAGGTGGCGGACGGTTGTCTTAGTTCTTATGAAACTTCTGGAGTCGGATTGGTGGCATGCTGGGATCAGTTTTCTTGGCGTCATCAGTGACACATCGGGCTTAGTTTTCCTCGTTTCGTTCGTGGTCGTGCCGTGTGGGTTTTCCATTTATTGCATTCATTATGGTTTCAAGTTGGCGGATGGAGGCGGCATTTTATCTCATGCCAAGGACATATTTTGCTTCGCCGTTATTCAGTTCCGTATGCGAAGCCTGACGGATAATTATTCGGGCTCTTTTATTTAGCTAATGAAGTCTTTTCAAAGGCATGGGTTTCACATTGTGGTTTTGTTTTCTATGTTTTTGTTGCAGGGTGCGATTGTCATTTTCTCGCTAATGGATAGACCATCAATGTCGAAGTTTACCATTCTCATCTCAGCGGAAGGTCTGGAATCCTTCGGCGCCGATACCCCAATCTCTTTAGTGGCTAAGGAAAGGCAAATTACCTTTCGTGAGGTCACGGATCAGCGTTTAAAGCGCATCCTGCTTGTGGACGACCCGGCGACGATGGCTGCTGTGAAGATGGCCCTTGGCAAAGGGCACTTAGAAAGGAATGAGTTCGCCCGAGATAATGCGAGTATCTCATCCCGGTTTCTTGCCGTGCTCCTGGATCTTGAAACCCCGAAGGTAGAGGCATTGGACTTGATGGTTCGTCTATTCTGGGACGACTTGCTTGGCGGCATCGAAACAACCCTGAAGGCGGCCTTTACTAGTAAGGGCATTCCGCGTCCTGTAGACCTTGCTTCTCTATGGGTTTCGGATGAAGCAGTCAAAGTATTTCCCTTTCTCCTGGATCTCAAAGGGCCCGCATTATCAAGACACCGAATGCTTGCAGAGGTGGCGGTGGATTTCCTGAAGCGTAAATTGAAGATGGTGTCGGTGGATGGGTTGGATTGGTTGGAAGGTTTCACTTCTTTTGCAGAGTTAAATGGTTTCTGGTAAACTTGTGTGGTGTTGGTGACTCGTCTGGTTTTTTTGGTTCTCGACTTGCTTAACTTGGTAGCTTCGAACTTGAGATATACATATTTTGTATTTTGCGGGTAGACCTATGTCTCTTCTCCTCCTTTTGCTACTAATTCCTACTTTGGGAACTATATGGAGTTATTGTTCTCCTCGTCTAGCTCTTTTTTTGGCTGACTATTGGCAATCTCTGGAATATTTCCTGCTTAGCAGATGACTGTAAAACTCTCTTTTATCTATAAAATGATCACCTTACGGATTAAAAAAAAAAAGAACATGGATCTTGTAAATTCATAGGTTTCATAAATGCATCATGCAACAAAAAAGTAAGACATCTTTAATGATAATCATAAAACTATATGGACTAGTGATAATCATCAATGGATATAGGTTTTCCCAACTATAAGAAAATGAAAAGTAGAGGTTTCCCTAAAGATTGAATAAGCTTATATAAATATGTATATCTTGAGGAAATTATATTCCTCCAATCTGGCTCTAAGAGCACAAGAACATAATGTTGTAGGTAAGGCAAGAGATCCCTAATGGTAAGATAACTCTTATAACATGATTAAGGCATGCAATTAATCAATAGTTGGAAAAAGGTGTGGTCCCCAAATATGATTTTGAGTGCATTATAAGGCATTTAGGCACAAAATAGGATAGGGTAAAATTTGAGGTCCCCCAATGTGATTAGATAGATCTTAATACATGATAAAAGCATGCATAATTATGTAAAATATGATCATGAGAGCACACATAAAAGTGGTTGCCCCCATATGGGAAAGATCTAGTGAGATGAGGTTCTAATTATACTATGGGCATAAGCAATATCATAAAATATGTGCAATCGCTCAATAGGGTAAACATGGCCCCTAGAGGCTAGATAAATATCTTGTAATAGTCACATATAGGGAATCATTTCTATAGATAGACTTGGAAGTGCTAAAAAAAGGTGATCATAAAAGTGTAATGTGGTAATATGGGATATAGGAAATGAGAATAGGAGCATAGGATAAGCATAAGGTGGTGGATTGATATGGCTCATATGAAATGAAATGAAAATAACTATCAACATGGAAGCATGATTAAGATCATAATATTACATTATAAGCAAGATAAGCATCATAATTGTAAGATGTGAATATGATAGGCATCATAAACATGGAATCACCATATGTAAATATGGGAAGCATTAGAATTGTGATTAAGACCTATCATATAATTGAATCAATCACCATAGTCATGGAGGATAAATTGAAGATAGTTAAGCTAAAAACTTGAAGATGCAACAAAAACAATAGTTGTACTTTGAATCTACTTTATAAACTACTATTTTTTTTTAAAATGGTGGAGATTAAGGGGTTCAAATAGGAGGAGCACACAAAGTGCTACTATTTTTGTAAAAAAAGTAACATAGCATTTGTTGTGCTCCCCCTAAAATGTTAACTTTTTTTAATATTCCAAAAATTACTTCAATAAAAAATTAGCTAACTCTATGTAGTTTATGCTTGATTTTTTTACTAATTTTTAATGAATTTATGATTTTTTACTAATTTTCAAGGTAGAAACATCCCAAAAATGGAAAATTGAGTGTGCTCCCCCCTATTTTTTTTGGAAAGTAATCAAAAATCAATTTTTAAATGTGTATAAAATAGAGTCTAAATTCTAAAAAATGTACTTTATTTCAAATTTCATGAATGGATAAAAAACTAAAGAAAAAATACTATACATAGGCTTTCAAAAATGAAGAAAGACATTAGAAAAATGAATTAAAGATCAAAACCTTTACATAATTGAAATTTAGAAAAAAATGCATGGTTAGAAAGCCAAGAGAGAGCTTGATGCTATTGTGGTATTTTCTTAGCTCAACATTGAAATATGTGTAAACCTAACAGATAATACACTTGAGATTATATTATTTTTTTACAATTTACAAAAAACATGCCTTTGGGTGTTGACATGAAATTCCAATCGTAAGGGTTGGCAATACCCAAGGCAACTACAAACATGAGTACATTACAACACACTCACATTTTTTAGAAGTAAAAATATATGTCTCGATTTTCCTCTCTTCCTCCTCTACCCATCTAACCCCCTTTCTCTAGCTATAAATCCCTCCTCTCTATCTCTCCTCCTCTCTCGCTCCCTCCCTCTTTATGTCTTGCTATTGATCTCTCTATCTCTCCCTTTCTCCCTTTCTCTTCCCATATCTTTATCTCTACCTCTCTCTCTTTCTCTTCCCATCTCTCTCTATCTCCTTATATGTCTATATCACCCTCTAAATCTCTCTATCTATATCTCTCGCTCTCCCTCTTCATATATATCTCTTTATCTCTTCATTTGTATCTCTCCCTCTCTATCTCCTCTCTATCAATTTTACAAGCCTTTATTCTATTTTACAAGACAAATTTTAAATAAATATCTTTGGGGGTGTTTCCCCTGAACCCTCACCAAGGGGGCTACAAAATTTATTGTTGACCCCTTGGACCCCCCAATGATAATAGTGCGGGGAAATCCCCCCACACCCCCTCATCAGTTCAACTAAGATAAAAATGAAACTAAAACATGCAATCAAGCTCCATTACCAACACCACCTCCTTATCTCTCTCTATCTTTATCTCTCTCTCTCTCCCTCTCTCCCTATCACTCCATCTTTCTATATCTCTATATTTATATCTCTCTCTCTTCCTCTATTTATATATATCTATCCCTCTATATCTATCTCCATATATATCTCATACTCATATAAACACACTCCCTATTTCTCCCTCCCTATCTCTATCTCTCTATCTCTCCCCTCTATTTCTAAACCTAAGTATATTTAGTTCTCTCCCTCTCTACCCCTCTCCTTCTCTCTCCCTCTACATATTTATCTCCCTTTCTCTACCTCTATATATCTATCTCCCCCTTTATCTCTCTCCCTCTCTCCATCCTTCCCTCTCTATCTCCCCCTCTCTTACCTCTCTTCTTGTCTCTATTTTTGTACCTCTCTTCTCTCCCTCTCTCTTCCCCTCTCCCTCTCCCTTTCCCTCTCTCCTGTATCAATTTAGCTATCTCTCCCCATATCCTAATCTCTCTCCCTCTCTACCTAACTCTCTCCCTTTCCCTTACTCTACCTCTATCTCTCTATCCTTCTCTCTCCCTCTCTACCTTTTTCTCCCCCCTCTATCTTTCCCAAGTTATATCTATCTCTAGATATCTCTCCCTCTCTCTACTCCTATCTCATCTCTTTTTTTCTCCCTCTCCCTCCTATATATATATATATATATATATATATATATATATATCCCTCTCTATGTTTATCTCTATATATGTATCACTCATATACACGCATTACCTATTTATCCATTCCTATCTCTATCTCTTGACCCCTCTCTCAATTACTTGTTTATATCACCTCATCTTTCTCTCTCTCCCTCTCTCTCTCTATATATATACCACTCTCTCTTATTCAAACTATCTCTCCTACTCTATATCTCTATTTATCTATATCTCCCCCCTCTTCTTCTCTCTCCCTTTCTCTACCTCTATCTCTCTATCTCCCCCTCTCTCTATCTCTCCTCATCTCCTTGTCTCTCCCTTTGTCCTTCCTCCCTATCTCCCTTTTGTATCTCTCTATCTTTGCATCTCTCTCTCTTTCTCTTCCCATCTCTCACTCTATCTATATATCCTTATATATCTATCTCTCAATCACTCTATATCACCATCTATATCTCTTTCTATCTCTCCCTCTCTATCTATTCCTTTATATATATTCCTCTTTATCTCTCCCTATCTATCTCCCTCTCTCTCTATAGAGGAAGAGGGATATGAGGAGATAGAGAGATATAGAGGAAGATGGGAGCAAGAGATAGAGAGACATGGAAGGAAAAATAGGATAATGTCTTTCTATTCTTTTTTTTTTTTATGATAGGAATAGCACAAGCACATTAAAACATGATCACATTATAATGTGCTCAAATTATAACATGCTTGTGTTATAGTTTGGTAGTGACTTATCCTAGGATCAGTCACTACCAATTCATAATGTGAGTGTGTTATGACATGCTTGTGGTATGGCCTAGATTGACTAGAAAGTGGTTGTGGCCACTTTTTGGTCCTCCATTTTTCTACACATGCCCATCATGTATCCTCATAAAATCATATATCATACGTGCATAATAAGGAACATTAAAAAATCCAAGGCAATAGAACACAAGAGGGTATAAGACTCAAATAAGACATCTATGAAATCATGGAAAGGTAACATAAAGTAATATAAGAAAGATTTCCCTAGGTGGGGAAACAAAGCATAGAAGGTGAAATAAGAATAGGAGATGAAAAAAATGATGGAATACAATTGAAGGGGTCAAAGCATAAGGAAATGCAACATAAATGGATGAATAAATAAGGAAAGATCACAACAATCATGGCCTAAAAAATATCCAAGTATAAAATGATATAGATAACAAGGAAGAAATTAAATGAACATGTTTTCAAAGTCACTTGTGTCAACATACACCATTAAAGGTTGATAAGCATAAGATAAGCATGGACAAGGTTGATTTTTGTGGATGGAGTAATGTTTGTACGTTGATAATTGTTTTGGGGTCGGTAGAGGGGTGTTGAAAGGTGATTTTTATTGGAAGTATTTGGAGGTTAAGAAGTGTTTAGGGTGTGTTGATTTGTGTGTAGGTATGTAGATACTTGGGATACTTATGTTTGGATAAAATTAGCATTGATTGTTGTGGTTAGGAGTTGAGTATGTATGGTGGGTTTGGTAGATGTGTATGTGGTATTGGTGGGAATATTAAGTCTTAATTGAGAACAAGATGAATGAAGCTACTCAAATTTTGGTTGAGATATGGATGTGTAAATAGGATGGTTACGATTGGGTTGGGATCCCAAAATTTTATTCAAAGTGTGATTGGATGATGAGGGATTATTAGAAGGATCTTTGCTTCTAATTTGTGAGATATCAAGGTTGGATAGAAGTCTAGCTCCCTTGGACAAGAGGTCTAACAAAATGGTATCCTTGTCAAGCTCATATATTATTTGCATCATTTCTTGATTATGGGGGTATTGAGCAAAGACCCACAACCTAGGAGAGTGTTTGGGTTGGTCTACATATGCTTCTTCATCATGGAAATATTTAGGTTGGTTGGTGATGTCTTCAATGGTAATTTTCTCTTGAGAATCCATTTTTCTTTTAGCATTTTTTCTAGTGATTGGAATACAAAAGGAGGATTCTTTTAGAGGGATATTCTTAGGATGTTTAATGGATAATTTTGAGGAGGGGATGGTGAAAATGACCTAGAATTAGGAGTTGGACTAGGATAATGTTATGATTGGTGTGGATAAAAACGATTTTGGGATGTGTACTTGCTTACTTAGGATAGGCAAGTTCCTAAGCAAGATTAGATAAGGGATTTTTTAATAGCTTAACCTAAGGGAGCTAAATCCTTAAGCTAAATAATTTGAAATGTTGGGCTAACTAAAAATGCAACTTAAGATAGACAATTTCTTAGGAAACACCTAAGTTACAGGAGGATGTATAAGGATCTAGATCTATATTTTAATAAAAAAATTATTTCTAAAGATGTGGATGGAGGGATGATTAGGATTGAATGATTGAGATGATTAGGATAAAAGATTAAAATTGAGAGGATTGAATGGGATGATGTGATAGGTAAAGGGATTTAAAAAAAAAAAAAAGATTAGGATTGATGACAAGTTCAAGTGATATGAAGAATGGAAGGGATAATTTGGATAGGGAGATGATAATGGGAACTCGAAGACAAGCCTATGATTAGATTATAGAATTGAAAAATATGATTTTTTAATTAAGGGTATTTGTTGGGCACTAGTGAAATTTATTATCTTCAAGATAAAATGTTGGTGTAGCTTTACAGAGTGCAGGTGCAGTTTGATAGAAGTATAATTTCAAGTAAACGTGTAGTTTGATAGAGCAGATATGTAGTTTAAGGATTAGGTGTAGTCTGATAGAATAGATGCATAGTTTCAAGCTTAGGAATTGTAGAATAGAAGCGTAGTTTTAGGATTAGGCATAGTCTACCAAATTAGATGCATAGTTTCAAGTGCAGGTGCTACTTTATAGAGTGCAGACGCAACTAGGTGTGACATAGGAATGATTGTATATTGATAGTTTGGTAAGAGATATGTACACACAAAAAACACATTGGTTGAATTTTTTGACTTTTTTTAGGGTAAAAGGATATTTTTAGCAATTCATGTTGAGTGGATTATCATTGGTTTAGCACATGAAAACACGAAGCACATTAGCACAATCCTAAGTTTAGTCAAGTGGGATTATAGAGAATGTGGTCCCACCAACCAAAGGCTAATACTTCCAATTGAGTGGGTGACTAGGGTATGAAAAGGTCATGTACCACCTTTACATCCCTTACCTCAGAAGGAAAAGGCCCAAGCAAGGGATATATGTCACCTCAACAAAATTTCATACATGGTGAGTAACTTCGGGCATGATCAAATGTACCCTAACCACAGTAAGGTACAATCAAATGGTTTTAAGCTAGGCTTTACAAGTTCTCTAGGGGAGTCCTCTAAATACCACAAGGGTATGTGAGGCACAACTATGAACACTACTTCATCACAAGCATGGGTCAAGAACTTTTGGTGAGAAAGCTCAGACCAACCCTTTCACCTCTTGTATTGGAATCACCCAAACATCAAGGCTTCACCAAAAATAATGTAACTAGATTGGGGTACAACTTTCATTCTCCCCCCTTTATATACCCTGTCAATACACATGGTTGAGGTCATCCCTTAGGGTGATCAAATCCCCAAGCATACCTCCTAAAGGGAAGGAAAATACTAGGTGTTTTGATCCCCAAGATCACACTAGGTGCAAGGGGAGAGCATACACAAAGCTAGCAAAGTCCTAGGAACTAATCTAAAACACAAAATGAGGAGATGCAAGATTTTTATCCCCAAGATCGCTCTAGGCGCAAGGGGAGAGCATACATCTATACAACCCAAGTCCAAAAAAATAAAACAATGGAACTCTTTAACCCCTACTTTAACCTTAGTGCCTAAATTAGTGAAAATAAAAAAATTCTTGGACAAATGAATCTAGAAATCTATAGGTTAGTAGTTTTAAATTTTTAATATTGGGAAGACTTAAACCAGTTGTACCACTTGTTAGTCCCAAATGTTAGAAAAAAAACCAATAAAATTAAAAACTTGTAGACTGAAATAGAAGCACATTTCTATGAAACAAAAGCATAAAATATCATTGCACAGGTGCAAAATTCGTTAACAAAAGTGCAAAAAAATAAAGAATGCAAAAAAAAGATACCTTATAGAAGCACATTTTTGTCAAATAGAAGCACAAAGAGTCGGTACAAAGGCATAATAGTTCTTTGCATAGGTGTTGATAGACAGAGTGAAAGCATCAATAGATAGAATGGAAGCATATTGGGTCAACACATAAGTGCAACAGGTCTGTACAAAAGTGTTGTTTCATAATAATAAAAGTCTATGAAGTAGGGTTAGCAAAAAATAACAAATGCACAATAAAATTGATAAAAAAAGAGACTCAACAATGTTCTAACCATCTAGAAAACACTATTAATAGTAGGGGAGAGTGGCCCATAGTGGAGCACCCTAACTTTGCATTTCTCAAAAACCTACATGGAAATTTCAAATCACTCTCAATTTTGTACATTAGTTTATTTGGCAACTCACATGCTTCTATATTTCATTTTAGGGCCACATCATCAAATATGATGCCACATTAACATGCTTTTTGTTGAGATATCCAAAAATGCCCAAAAAAAAGGTGAGACCGATAGTGGTGCACTATGTCATGTTTTATTGGTGCGCTGATGTGGCATCAAATGATTTGTCAATTTGTGTACTTTATGGATAAAAGTGTTTTGCAATTGGATATTAAGGTGTTTCACTATGGGGCGCACTAAGGACTACTTCTATCCCGCCTATTGGACCATGCTCCACTATGGGCCCCTCTCCCCTATATAAAACCTCAGGATTAATTTTAAGATTTAGGTTAGCAAAACCCTAGTTTAGATGCAAGTTTAAAGAAAATAAGTAAGATTGTATAAACCCTAGTTTAAATACAAGTTATTATTATATGAAACCTAACTAAAACCTATAAACAAAACAACACACAAAACCCCCAAAAAATCATTAATAAATGAGCTATTAAATCTAAAACATGCAAGACTTTGCATGGAAAAAAAAGCAATGAAAGTCGTTAGAGGTGTTGAAATTTGTTGCTTAAGCATGGATTGACATGATAAAAGTGT
This sequence comes from Sequoia sempervirens, assembly GCA_007258455.2. NCBI lineage: Eukaryota > Viridiplantae > Streptophyta > Pinopsida > Cupressales > Cupressaceae > Sequoia > Sequoia sempervirens. The sequence goes on along the minus strand of VDFB02105044.1, from coordinate 27,186 downwards.
TGAAAGATGCAATAGAAGCACAAATATTTGCAACCTAAGTGTAGTTTTGTAGATTCGAGTGTGAAAATAGAACCTGCAACTCAAAGACTCAACAAAAGCTAGCAAAAATGTTAGAAAGGGACATGGGTCCCACTAGGAGTGCCAAAATGAAGTCAAGAAAATTGATTGAACCATAAACAAGCAAACACAATGCATGAAAAAACAAACAATTATACCTCAAATTATCTTCATCTCCATGGTTAAGCTAAACAAGCTTGCACCCAAAAATCCTATTGATTTGCTCTCAAATTTGCTATGAGGAAGCAAGCATGTGAAGGAAAATGACATGTGGCAAATGAAGAATTTAAAATTGAAGAAAATGATAAGAGGGTATTAATGAAGGATGGTTTAAGCTTTTTAGAGGAAGTGAATGGTGGTGGCTAAGGTTATATTAAATAGATAATCTAACCTTTTTAGAAGAATAAGCTAATAGTGAAAATTGATTAAATTGAATATTTAATTAATTTAGAAGAAAATGGAATAATTAATTAAACAATATATTTAATTAATTATGAGGTGATGATGGGGATTAATTAAAACTTATAATTTTAATTAATTAAAAGTCTAATGTTAGAATTGGGGTGTCTACAAGAGCATATGATCTTCCTTTGATGAGATGCTATATCATGATGTCATGTTTGGGTTCTTGATTCCATGGTTGGAACTTTGACAATGGTATTGTTTGGTTCTCTTTGATTTTGAGTATTAATAATTTTCTTAGAGCTTCATGATTTTGCAATCTTGAATTTGAAGTTGACATGGATTGATTGTGGATGTTCATGGAAACTATATACACTTAGGTGAGGCTAAGAGATCTCTTAATTTGGGGGATTGTGTGTTGATATAGTTACTCTTTGATGAAGTTTTCAGAAAAAAAGATCAAGGAGCCTACACCCGGTTATGGATGTGAATCCATTATGAACCTAAAGTGAATATTTTCATTGCTTGGTGTTGTGTGCACATGAAAATATTGTATCACATTCTTGGTCTACTCGGTATGTGAATGATATGAGAGGTATTACCCACATGAATATCTAATACATTATTTATTTTTTATCTTGTCTTATCATATGAGTTAGTATTGAATAATAAAGTTCTAAGGACTTGTTAAGAAGATGGATGGTTATATGAAATTTTCATTGTTATCTTTGTTTTGGTCTTGAGATGTGGATCTTATTCTTAGGACATATTTGTAGAGATAAAGGAAATGGTATGTGGCTTTAGGTATATTCCCTTTCTTGTGGGAATGATTGGTTTGTTTTATCTACCTTTGGTAGGAGAGGTTTAATCTATTTTTTTCATGTTTTCATATGATTTTAATATTAGATGTTGATATCCTTTCAATATGGGAACGGTGAAGGAGATCTTATCTTACACAAATCTGTACATGTTAGTATGGAACAAGGATATGGTTTGATTTGTCGACTCTCTCATTGGTCATGTTCTTCCTATGTGTTTGTATTCACATGGTTGAGTATGAAGAACTTGGGAGAGCTATGGAGAATAATGGTGAGAGAAGTATTGCGACATATTTGTTTGCAATATTTGTATACCATTTTATGTTTCCTTGACACCATGCAATAGAGGAGTTAGCCACATCCTCTAAGTGAATTATTATAGGTATACTTGGCATGCCTTGATATATTTTTAGATTTGACATTACTCATGTAGTGGGAATTTTTGGATATATGTTAGGTTATTATATTTGATATATTGGTTTATTGATTACTATTGTGATGATGAGTTTATATGTTTCATTGGACTAGGATCTATGAGTTAGGTCTCAGTGTAGGTTTTTTAATATTATTTTTCCTACACATTATTAAGCATACCTTAGGTTATAGATACATTGTTTATGTGAGGATGCGTGGCATAATCCATCAATTACATGTGTCACTCTCACCTACACTTGGGTGGTTGAGTTTCACACCCTCTTTTGGACTTATATGCCACCTCACAAAACCACTCTATTGTCTCTTTTTGAGCAGTTTATGCCACATGTTTGGCATTTTCTAATTAGGCATAACTCCCGCCTAATTTGGTTATTTAGGAGTTATTACCCCTCTTAGAATTATATGCCCACATCATGCCTATATAATCATTACTCACCTCTCCCTCCTATCTAGTCCAAATGAGTTCATATCAACTCAGTCAATTCAAGGGAGAGTTGAGGAATATTGTATCATTCAATGTGTGATAATAACATCATTTTGTTATTGCACCATATTCCAACATTTTATCTCTTGCTTCTCTCATGTGGAAGGCTTATCTTGGTTTTGTAGGTGATCCTGGGTGCTCGAGTTCATCAACAACTCTTACATTAGGAAATTGTATGGGTTGATAACCCATTTGATTGTAGTGGGATGACTTGGATGTGGGTAGTCTATATCCACAAATTGTTTCAATGATAATATAGACTTTGTTGGCTGGGCTTGCTTATGGTAATTTGTATATTGGTATGTTGCATTTGAGATAGGAGGATGTATATAAAAAGACTTGATTGTAGTTTTTGGTTTGTATGTTGGTGGGATGAAGTTTTATCTATGATTTATATAACTTGGTTTGAGGTATGGTTAGCTTATATGAGTTACATTTTTTTGTGGTTGCTATTCTAGATGCTATGAGTAAGGTAACTACTCAGAGCCTTTTTTATCATTTGAATTTTATCTTTGTGTTCATGTAAAGATTGGTGCAGGTTTCAGTGATAGTTGGTATGATTCACCTTAGCATTTTCCTTTTCCTTCCATAGGTGGAATGTTGGAGGACGTGAGGATTTTTTTACTTGATGATAGTTATCATGGTTAATTTTGTAGGTATCTTGTTGGATCATGAGAATATGGTGAAGATTCATGTGGTACATGATTGGCTAGGGGATTTTTCCCCTTGTTTGTGATTCCTATGGGTGTATTTACAATGTATAATGTCAATTAGGAGAATGATAAGATTAAGTTGGAATTTACCTTGTAAATCCTATGTCATATTGCATGGTTCCAATATCCTTAGAAATTGTCCCTAGGCACTTAGGGTGTATTGGAAAAATATTTTGTAATATTTCTTCTCACCAATGTTTGTAATACATTCATAATGGTGATGGGTTCCACTAGCAGCAGTAAATGTGACTTGTGGACATGAATATTTAATATTATTTTCCCTACATGTGGATGCCTAAAATGGGATGGTAAAAGATAACGAAGAGGATAAATGAGTGACTAATGGATTTCTTCCAAGTGGGCACTTAGAAAGAGGAAACATGTGTCTCTTGGTATTCCATATTTTATGGCATTTAACGTAATATTTCTTTTCCAAGTTTGGGAACCCAATTTGGTGGGAAACTATTGGAGCCAAAATCAATGTCCTTTCATATTTTGAGGAGGTAATCTAAGGGTTTGGAAATTTGGAATGGATATTAATCTATAAGTGCCATGTTTGGTTTTTAAGACCTCTTCACAAGGCTAGAAAATCAGCTCCTTGGGTGTAGAAATTAATGATTAATAATTGAATGTAGAGTTAATATGTTGGAACAAGGACAAGTTGAGGCATAAAGAGGTTTTTCACAAGTACACAAGTGTTGCCATATTGGAGGCTATGAAGAGAATGGAAGTGAATAAATTTTAATCTCATTTATTTGAATATAATGAATACTTGTCCTCTCTTCTTAGTGGAGTTTTTTATTGCAAGGGTTTCTCCATAAAAATCTTGTGTTATGTGATTCCTTTTATGTTGTTGATTTGTGCCCATTTGTTGTTATCTTATGGTGATGTTATAATTTATTTATTTTTGTTATAAGTTCACATAAGGTGGTGTTATTAAGCATGTTATGTTTGCTAATTTTTAGCATCATAAAGAAGATAGATCTAATCATTATAATTTCATATTAAGGTCACTTAATTTCATATTTGCATATAAGTTTCATATTTTCATATTGTAGTAGTCTAAGCTTTGTATCTCATTCATTGAAGTCATAACTTTATTATCTTGATATAGATTGAAATTTCTCAACATTTGTGTCGCCAAAAAATGTATAGTTGACTTTTTTATGCTCACTAGAGTCTCTCTTATGGACTTTGGCTTGATTTTTCCTAGATTTAATGTTGTAATGTGGCCAATACATTCACATTAGGTCTTGGACCCTTGTGAATCATTTAGAATTCTAAGATGTCTTGTAAAAGTGTTGTGAAGTGTTGTAACCCACTTTCACACTTTTCTAGGACCCTGTCATCATAATTCATCTAAATAACTCCTTTTTATCACTTACCAAGTCTTATTTCAAAGTGTTGTAACCCACTTTCATGCTTTTTTAGACTTGTCACCACTAATTCACCCCTTTCTCATGTTTAAATGACCCCTTAATGCACTTTTTGGCCTTTCTTAAGTGTGTTTTTGAGGATATTCCCATTATACCACATTTAATGCCCTTTAATTCCCAACACCCACTTAATTTTCTTAAGTGGGACTAAATTGCCAATAGGGGTGACTTAGTCCTTTTTGGCACAAAACTCAATTATTTCAATTTTTTGGCAGGATTTCATTCTCTAGCCCTTGAGGTCGGCCTGTGATGTGTTATTTTTGGGAAATTTAGTAAGATCAAGTATGGTTTTTTACCTCATTTTAACACCTATTCATTAAAGCATTCACTCAAGCAATCAACTTAATCATTCTCAAGCATTCAAGCACTCTAAACAAAATCAAGTCATCCATTGGAGCACTTCATTGCATATCTTCAGATTTCTACATCAAGGGTTTGATAAGTTTATGGCATTGCATGTTATCTATTTATCATTCTCTTTTCATTTCATTTCATTTCATAGGGTTTGATTACCAAAGTTGGGTTTGACCAAGGCAAACCCCTATACTCGAACCCTTAACCATTTTTCCCTCTTTGCATGTGTGTTTGTAGACTTTAGAGGAATATTTTTCAAAGAAATTAGTGTTGAAAAGTGGTCAACAAGTCATCAAAGCTATTCAAGTCAACATAACCCTAATTCAAGCATGGAGACCATTTTTATCCTATTTTCTGCAGAATCAAGACCGAACACCTGTCAAAAAAGAAAGTGCAAACCTGAAGCTACAGGATCTTGTCCCGAGATTCTTGAAATTTGTAGGTGGACTAAGTCACCACTAGTGGCAGATTAGTCCCACTGCTAGGCCTAAAAAGTGGTTTTTTCATTTTTGGATACCCATTTGGCAGATTCTGGTTTCAATAACTTTTCCCCAAAATTGGGACTAAGTCGCCCAACCTAGCGTAAGTGTCACAGTCATCATTTTCAGTCAATTTTCTAGGATTCCATAATCTCTCCGCATCAGATTTTAGATTCCAGGTGCACCTCTCCAGTTCTGTTCAGTTATTTACTTGCATTTTTAGATGTTTTTGCATATCAGAGTGTGTTTTCCAACACTTTGTATTTCTTAGGTTTAACATCATTAAATTAGTTTCTTTTTAGATTAGTGCATTAGTACATCATAATTAGACATATTAACTTTCATTTACATTAATCTTTAGTGTAGACATTTTCATTTTGGACCCCATTCATTTCTCCTTTTAGGTGAAAAATCCTAGGAGCTAAAGCAGTTGGGCAATCCAAAATCATTGTCCACATTTTGGTGAACCCCACGTTCGAACATATTAAATTCTAATTTTAAGTGCATCCTAGGTTTCATTTGCATTGCATTAGATATTGCATTGTTTACATTGCATCCTATGGTTTTCAAAATTACATTCGTGGAAAGCTCAAAAAGCTTGCATTTTTGCATCATTTTTACATTGAAAAACAACCAAAATTTTGCATTTCATACTGTAGTTGCCTCTATGCATCTGAAAGACATCAAATTGCATTCAAAATTTCTAAAAAATCACAAAAATGCCACTAGGACTAATTTGCCACACTAGGCGACTTAGTCCTTCTACACATTTTGCACAATTATTTTTGGTATTTATTTGGGTATTTTTTGCATTTTTGTTTTCAATTACTACATTTTGTCATACTTTCTAGATTTTTTTTCTAATGCATTTAATTTCCTTTCATGGCTTTCTGCTTTAATAAGTTTTGGAATTCAATAAAATACTTAGTGGAAATGTCAAATTGTGCCTTTGGCTATGATCTTAATGACCTTGAGCTTCCTCATGCTCCATCAACTCCTCATGAATGTCCTCCTCATGTTGTTGAAATCATTGGAGAAGATGATGATAGCATGAATAAGTTCTTAAACAAATGCCTTGACAACCTTGAAAACAATGCAGCCTTTCACCCATCCATGAAGTCACAAAACCTCCCTATTGTTGCACCCCCTAATACATTTTGTTATCTACATACTAAAACACATGAAGGACCTAAGTTCCCTCCATTAGGTGGACCTAGTTCCTCTAAACAAGTCACTCAACCATTTTATGATCACAAAGTTACAAACACACCAATCAACCTTGAAGAAACATATGACAAGGGTTTTACTATCTTAAGCAAACAAGGATGTGACACAACAACCGAGCATGATATTCACCAACTTTAGAACAAAGACCAACATATGATAACACAACAAGGATAGGATATTGTTGTCCTCAATTTTTGATATGGCAAAAATTGGGGCAACCTACCTAAAAATTTGAGGTTTTTCTCTCTAAAGCACGTTTTACGAGGTGTTAAGGATAGAAAAATTTAGATTTCAATTAATAATTCCCTCAGGCATCCTTTCATCAGTCCCCTTTTCCGTTTTTGTCAATTTTTGAGCCTTTTTGACCAAATTCGGGTTTTTTAGGCAGCTAAGCAGAATAGGGAAATTTAAGCCTAAGAGCAAAATTGCTAAAACTTCCAAAAGTTATGATTTTGCTTAAGTTGTCCAAAAATACCTATTTTTATCAAAATGAAATTGTCAAATGAGCTAAAAGGTCCGATTTCTTCTATTTGACAGAAAATAAAATTGTTGAAGTGATAAAAAGTTCCTATCTTACTCATAGTTTGTAAAAAAAGTTGTTGAGTGAGCTAGAAAACCCGATTTTGGCCTTTTTGCTTGTTGAATGTTCAAAAAACCCTGATTTGAAGAAGTTCACCCAGATTTTCAAGAGGTGTTTGTGTTCTAGTTCGATTGCTTGCCTATTTTTGAGGAGCTTTCAATTGAATCATGTCCTCAACTTGTTTATTAATCCTCTCTTGATTAAAGATTGTGCAAAACATTTGCGGTTTTCTCTTCATTTTTGTGCTTCTCATTCACAGGTATGTTGTTTGCTTTCTTTCATTTTTATTTTTTGTTTCTCTTCTTGTCTTATTCATGAGAAACATTTTTTGCAAAGGAGGAATCATTTTCTTATTTATTTAAAAAAAAAAAACGCGTTTTCATTTGGTAAAACATCTTTTTCCTTTTTATAATTTTTGTTTGCCCTTGTCATGGTATTTCATTCATGGCTGGGAAACTAGGTATTTGTGAGAAACGTCGTATGTTCCTTCGCAAACATCTCCTTTGGAGTGAAACACGTCTTGTATTGAAAGGCGTCAGTTTCTTTTTGCTCCTTGTTCATGCGTCATTTTGAATGTCTTATCTAGTTAATGCTGATTTGTGTTCTCTCCTCAAATCTCATTATCTCAGCAAAACGTGTTTCCTAGAAGGGAAATCACAATTTCTCTAAGTTTGAAATTATCTTTTGGAACCATTTTTAAAAAAAGCATTTTTCTTCATCTTCATGTCATCTTCCTAGCAAGAATGTTTCCGTTTCCCATTTTCATTCATCTACCAATCCGCTTCTTGCATTTCACATTTATCAACATCAAATCCTCTTTTTGCCATTTTCTGCAAAATTACACCTTGGCCCACATTTCGGGTTTTTGATACCAAGTATGCAAGTTGAGATTTGTAACCAGAATTGCAATTATAAAAATTGCAAAAATGGAAAATTGTTGAATGTCCAAAAAAACCCCGACTGCCTTATGCAAAATTGCTAAAGTCATCAAAAAACCCAAAATGCTTAAAAAGGCTTGAAAGTTGAACTTTTTTGGACTTGACTTTAAATCCAAGTTAAAAAAAATATTTTTGTCTTGCTGTTCCAAAAAGACAAAACGTTGCTTTCAGTTGCAATCGCTCCACCAAGATTTGAATTAGTCTTCACCATTCATTCTCCATCATTTTTCAGAAGACAGTTTCATTACCCTAGGGTTTGAGTCTCACCATGTTTGCACATGTTGATGTTGATGATGTTCTGACCTTATGGGGTTTTCACTGCAGCCTTACAGATTCCTGTTCAATGACAGATGAACCAGCTTCTCCAACAAACAAAAAGATGAAATACAAATTTGATAAGTATCAGAATGAGATTTCCCCATCTCACGTGGTCTCAAATATTGATGAAATCAAGGACACAAAAATTGGGCATGTTGATATGTCTGAGTTTCTTAAGAGGGTTAAAGAATCAACTTCTCACGATATGCAATTGTTGCTGAGAAGTCATATTCACCTGGTATCTTCTTTTGTTGTTGCTGACCTTGAGCCTGAATTTGTTCTTGCATGTGCATCCCATTTTGACAATGAATCTAGAGCCATCAAGGATGATGACGGCAACATGGTTATCAGACTTGATCCTGAGACAATCAACAGAATTTTTAGAGTTCTTGATGCTACTACATATTCAAAAATCACATTAAAGAGTGCTCACAATCATTGTGAGTAGAAAAAGAATGATTGTATCAAACATATCAATCACAAGTGGATTCTCAAATCACGACCTTGTGTGACCTGGATACCCAAATTGTATCGGTTTGATTTTAAGGAAGAGATTAATGATATGATCACTCTCCTGAGTAGAATAGTGGGGTTGAATGTTTCCAATATGTTTAAAAGCTGGATGTATAAGTTCATCGTGGTCATTAGAAAAGAAGAACACCCAATATTTTGGGGTGAAATAATCAGCGACAGTTTGTGTGAACAGCTTGTATAGGTTCCCACCACACTTACCTTCTACATGAATTCATATTTGGTTTATATAACAGCTTCATTGAGGCAGTTTCCAGGCCTATCTACTAAAGGTGACAGATCATTGGTGCCTGTATGGGAGTATTATGATCAACTGACTTTAAGGAAAAGTTAGGTGCATTATAGAAGAGTTCAAGATGCTTTCTTTGGTCATCTTATGTATTTATTTGACAAAGCATTGGAAAACAACAGGGTATCCGAGGTCGCTTGGAGGAAAGTAAATGAGTATGGTTGCTTGTTTCTTCAATTCCCTACCTTCACTTATATGAGAGTTAGCTGTTTTGAAGACCAGCCTTATATGCTTCCAAGGTATCCGACATATAAGATTATTTTGATGGAGCTGGGAAGGCAGTTGATGACAGTGCATGCATGCCAAGCTACACAACATAAGACTGGAGTCAGTATTTCATCACATAATCCATTGATAATTGGGAGGTACTCTTTGACAACTTCCTCAAGAGCAAAAGCAATGGAGACTGAACTTTAGGAAATAAAGTTAAAGAAATTTTAGGCTAGAATGGATTTTGATTATAGAAGAGTGAAAGACAAAATTAAAAGAGCCTTCACTCATGTGCATCGCATTGAAGACATTTGGGCAGACCTCCGAATAGAAAAAGATATTTATAGAATGGATTATTGTAGGTTCACGGTGGAGCAAGTTGTTGATCTTAATCTGACCTTAGTTTCAGAGGGGGTAATTGATGATAGGCAGGTTTTAGATCCTGAATATGAAGAACAAGAGGTTGCTACCACGCCCATTCCTGCAATCTAGTGGTCTCAAAAGGAATCTATCTCTATTTTTTATAGGTTTTAGCCAATCTTGGCAAACACCAACACTTGGCTCAAAAGCATAGGTGTTAAGACTATTAAAATCAGAATTAGGGTTGAAGATGATCCAGCTGGGCCTAAAGGATTGAAGTCAGAAGTTAGAGACAAATCAAAAGAAGGAGCTTCCTCTTCAAGTATTAGAATTAAGTTAAGAGTAAGCCAGGCTGTGGAGGAACTGTTGGAGAAGGAAACACTAAAGGGGAAAGAAGTTAAGAAAACGTAGATTCAAATTTTGGATCAACAAGAAGAAGAGGAGGTTCTTGAAACCTCTACCATTCTAAGTGAAATGTCTCCTCATGTTGAAGCTCCAATACTTGTTTCATCAATATCCCCTATGTCCCCTATTGACAGTGATGTTGATTCTTTCTCCACAGTATTCATTTCTTCTATCCCACCTCCAGGGGCTAGTCATCATTCCTCATCAATAATGAATACACTTGTGAGAAGCTTGCATGATAACTTGGAGAATGTTTTTGATACGAATCCAATCTTTCCGACAATGTCAGAAATAACTCTCCCAGAGATAGATACATTAGTAGTAAGCTTTGATTGTTTCATGGCTGATCCTAGTCGTAATTTATCTTCTGAGCAAAACATGGTTGCTATACAAACTGAGGCACCTCCTAGAATTTCAGTTGTAACACAAGCTGAGTCTATTTCTAAGCAAACTGTAGTTGCTATTTCAGATGTGACAACCTTGGATCTTCCTCCATGGTTAAACTCAGTTGCTCCCAAGAGAAAGAAACAAGCAGTATCTCCTGATGTTTTTGATTTCTAAGAATTGAAGAAATCAAAACCAACAGTTGCAAAGAAAGCAAAAACAGTCTCGCAAATGTTTATTGAAAAAAATAGAATGAAATATGTTGAGATTGTAGAACCTCTTGTTGACAAACCACATGAAGAGATGCAGGTGTTTGATTATAGGTTCACTAGGGTGGAATAAGGCAAGCAAACTCATGCTAACATGATGCAAGATGCTCAGAGTTCAGTAACAATTTTGGCACAAAGCTACAATGAACTTCTAGCCAAAAAGGAGAAGCTCAAGGAGGATAATGAACAATTAGTTTCAATTATTCAAAGGATTATTGGGTCATCAGAAACAGTTGATTCACTATCTACGATTGCTCCTAAGGAATCAGTCAAGCAATTAGAAAGAATTGTGCAAAAGGCTAAAGCAATTGATTCCTGGACAACTCAATTAATTGACCAAGGAATACCAGTGGTCGAGAAAGCATTGAAGAACTTGAGTACTATTAAGGCAATGAGATTCAAACTGAATCAAACCGTGGAAGCCTTTCAGTGAAGCCTACATTCTCTTGAGAAATATTTAAGAATCTGGCATGAAATGGAGCAAGTAAAGCTCGAGATCCTCTGCAGCAACTTAGTGCTTTCAAAGAGAGAAAAATACATAGAATTTGAGGAACTTATGACAAATAAGTCATTAGTTGTTCAAGATCTCATCAAAGATGTCCAAGCTGCCCTCGAGATGAATGCTGAAGTTGAACAAGATATTCTTTCAAACTTTGAGAAAATCCCTTGCACAGTGTTAAGTCATGAAGGAGAATTTCTTGCAACCGATGATGTCGTTTCTCAGATTACTACAAATCTTCATTAGGAGCTCGATTCATATCAGTTCTCTATGGATTCAATCCACAAGTTCGTCAATCATCAGACAATCTTTGATAAGATGCAAGCTGCTTTCGAAGAACACAGAGAGGCCACAGTCAGAGATCATGATTTTATCATTAAGACCGTGGCTGTTGCTAGAAATACACTTGGTCCTAATCCTAATGAGTTGTAGGGAATTATCAGCAAGTTCCTATCTTTCAAAGCTAGGAATGAAACAAATTGAAAAATATAAGGTTGTTTTATGTATTTTACTTTCGACAAAGTATATGTAAAAACAAGTTTTACAATTGCAAGTGTTCTTTCTTTGCAGTTTTGAAAATGTAATTACATGTAAGTTCTTAAAAAACAAATCACAATTTGGATTGTAATTTTGAATAAATCAATTGCAATTAGTTATCAGTTGAGATATTTTCTCAAGTTTGTTGAGATCCTCCCACCTTTTTCTCTAAACCTCTCTCCTATAAATACTTGAGGGGGTCTATTGTAATTTTTTAATCTTTTTAGCAAGCAAGAAATCTCTGCAGAATTTTGTACTCATAAATACTTTGAGCTTTATAGTTATTAATTGTGAATTTTCAAGTAATATCAAGGAGTTTGGATTTCAAACTTTGAGTTGAAACCCTACTTTGCATCCTTTGTGTTCTTATGTCATTTTGGAGCATTATTTTGTGACTACTTGAAAATTGTGGAATATTGCTGAAGAGAGATTCAATTTAAATATCTGCAGTCTTTGTGCTATAAATGTTGAAGGTTGAATTTGTAGTTAGTATTAGAAATTGAGAAGAATTGTAAGACTTTGTGCTTGTAGTAGTTCTCATTTATAGTAGTTAAGAGATACATCATAGTTACAGACTTTGTGTTGTTTTATGTTGTATATTTTCATTAAGTAATCATTCTAAAAAGGGTAGATAGGATCTCATTCCTCAAGACTTTGCACTTGTTGGTTGTTTTTCCGTCCCGAAGGAAGTGACGGAAGTCTTTGTGCTTTCAAGAAACTTTATTTCCTCTTTCTTGATTTCACTACATAGCCGCTGTAATAAGTTTTATTAACATTTGCTATTTCTTTCTGCGAAGAGAAAAGAATATAATCTTTCCTGAAATAAGAGGAAAGATTGTTGTCCTTCCCATATTAGTTTTGTTTAGTTAAAGGGGGAGCCTTCCCTTAATTAGGAGAGTTTAATCTCCCATGCTGTGGTTGGAACCACAATTTTGTATGCTTTCACAAGAATACAAATTTTTCAACCAACATATATCAAGATCCTCCTCATGATAACAAGCCTCCTTTTGAATATTGGAGACTTCGTGATGATGGTACGATGATCTTTGATTCCCCTCCCAACTTGAATGTCCTCCTTCCATGTGAACAATCCTTACATGATTCCACTGACAAGGATGCTAGGATCCCCATGGGTTTGCTTCCTCCTTTAATCCATGAAAAAGGTGAATCTAGTAAACACAAACAACCTTACAAATTGAAAAAATTAAAGTTTCCTCTCCATCCACCACCTAAATGTGAAAGGAAACTACAAATTCTTTTAAATAGAGGCCTTATACTCTTACCACCTTCAAATAGGTTGGTCATTCATCCCAAAGATTCTAACATCCACTATTTTCAATACCATCATGTTCTTGGACACCGAATTGATGAATGTCAAACATTGAAGGACATAATGAACAAGTATCACTTCACTGATACCAACTGTTATCCCATCATCCCATAGTACCCTATCCCCACCCTTATCATGCAGTCGTTGTAGAATTTTCCATTCTCACTATTGCATGATCTTTCCCATCACCCACCTTGGCTCATTCTTTCCTTACACTTAGTGGGGGCAAGAAGTTGTTAGCCTTGACCTTGTAATGCATTTGTCCTTGTCCCTTAGCTACGTTATTCATCTTCCACTTATACCCATTGAGATTGAGAGGTGGATGAATTTTTTGATGCGTGACTTACATTTGCATTACTAGTCCTCTTACATTTTCCTTTTTCTTTTGCTATTCTTTGGTAATTATATGTGCGCATCGTGTTCCCCCTTGATGTGACATTTGATGTTCTCTCTCTCTTTGTACACTTCCTCTATTTGTACCTCTATTCTTCTATATGTCGTATTACTTTTGCCTTTCACTTTTGTTTTGTGTTTTCCTTTTGGGGATGACACAAAGCATTGAGACACCCTATGTCTCTTCCATGTTGACCCAAACAGTCCCTTTTCCTTTTTACTTTTCCTTTTCGTGTGTTTTTCCTTTTGGGTATGACACAAGGCATTGAGACCAAAATGTATCCTTCATGTTGACCCAAAAGATTTTCCTTTTCTTTTTCCTTTTCATTTTCTTTTTCACTTGTGTTTTCCTTTTGGGGACGATGCAAATTCTTGAGACCACAATGTCTCTTCCATGTTGACCCAAAATGGATATTTATTTATTTATTTTCTTTTTTTTTTGCTCTCTTTGTGTCATTCTTCTAGTTCTATGTATTTGGGGAATGATGACGGTTTTGAGCTCTTTAATAAACACATTGCAGTAATGAACATACTAACCCCAAATCCATAGATCCCTTATGTGTTTGGTGTGTTCCTTTTTGGTGGCAACCCCTCTTTCTTTTGTTCCTTTTCCTTCACATGAAGCAACCTTACTCAAAAACATATGACTTGGCATAAGGGATTTCCAAGTTGGCTCTCATGTCTTGTTTCTTTTTGCATTTTTCATTCCCTACTTTAAATTAATTGCTCACAGAATGGTGTGTAGCTATTCCTTTAAAGTGAGGGCATACATTGGCATTATTCATTTGCACTTTTCTTTTTCCTTGTTCTTAGTGTAGCTTTGTTACTTTATACGATGTGTTTGTCACTTTGTGGATGACATTGGGTGTGATTTATTTCATGAGCATGATCTTTCTTAGCATATTACATTCCTCTTAGTGGCTTGATGCGATGCACTGCATCCCCTAAGTTGTGAATTTTCTATTCTTTGATCGGTCCTCTCTTGGAGACATTAGACACAATGTTCCCTAAGATATAGACCTCACACGATCTTAACAAGACTCATGTGAACATTTCTTTTGAATGTTGCATTTTAGATTGCCACTTTGCATAAAAAACTTCCATGCTTGTGGTACCATTTCATTTGTTCATGAGTTCTAAGCATACGAAGCTTTGCTTGTCTCATGAAGCAGGAAATGACATTGTCTTTGTGGAACCTTAGTAAATTTATCAAGAGTTATAACTTTGATATGGTTAAGCAGGAAGCCCATTCCATTGCACGACTTTCCCCATAGCCGCCTTTTGGGATTTCTCACCCCACAGACAACTAGAAGTTTCATGGCCCCAAAGTGAGTATAATTGGGCCTTCTCACTTGGTGAATAGTCAGTCATGAGTTCTATCACCCCAGAGTGAGTACACATTTATTTTTTTAAACAAATAGCCTAGATCTAATCCACAACGAGCTGGACAGACGATCGAAGCTTTCATTTCTTTTCATCATTTTTACTGTGGTCTTTTATGCCTATGTTTGGTTTGCCTTGGAATCGTGATCCTAGGGGCTTGATCATCCCTCTTGATTATTGTTGTCTCATCTTACCAATATGTGTGCATTTGGATCCCTCTCAATGTGCATGTTGGGCTACTTTAGCGAGAGTTTGAAGCAAGTTCATCCTCTCACTAAAGTGGGGGCTTAATGTGTCACCAAAAAAAGTATAGTTGACATTTTTGTGCTCACTAGAGTCTCTCTTATGGACTTTGGCTTGATTTTTCCTAGATTTAATGTTGTAATGTGGCCAACACATTCAATTAGGTCTTCAACCCTTGTGAATCATTTAGACTTCTAGGATGTCTTGTAAAAGTGTTGTGAAGTGTTGTAACCAACTTTCACACTTTTCTAGGACCTTTTCATCATAATTCACCTAAATAACACCTTTTTATCACTTACCAAGTCTTATTTCAAAGTGTTGTAAATTTTTGTAACCCACTTTCATGCTTTTCTAGACTTGTCACCACTAATTCACCCCTTTCTCATGTTTAAATGACCCCTTAATGTGCTTTCCTCCCTTTCTTAAGTGTGTTTTTGAGGATATTACTATTAGACCACATTTAATTCCCTTTAATTTCCAACACCCACTTAATTTTCTTAGATGGGACTAAATCACCAATAGGGGTGACTTAGTCCTTTTTGGCACAAAACTCAAAATTATTTCAATTTTCTGGCAAGATTTCATTCTCTAACCCTTGAGGTTGGCTTGTGATGTGTTATTTTTAGGAAATTTAGTAAGATCAAGTATAAATAAGGGTTTTCCCCCTCATTTTAACACCTATTCATTCAAGCATTCACTCAAGCAATCAACTTAATCATTCTCAAGCATTCAAACACTCTAAGCACAATCAAGTCATCCATTGGAGCACTTCATTACATATCTTCAAATTTCTACATCAAGGGTTTGGTAAGTTTATAACATTGCATGTTATCTATTTATCATTATCTTTTCATTTCATTTCATTTCATAGGGTTTGATTACCAAAGTAGGGTTTGACCAAGGCAAACCCCTATACTCTAACCATTAACCATTTTTCCCTCTTTGCATGTGTGTTTGCAAACTTTGTAGGTATATTTGTCTAAGAAATAGGTGTTGAAAAGTGGTCAACAAGTCATTAAAGCTATTCAAGTCAACATAACCTTAATTCAAGCTTGGAGACCCTTTTTATCCCATTTTTTGTAGAATCAAGATCAGACACCTATCAAAAAAGAAAGTGTAGACATGAAGCTACAAGATCCTGTCCCAAGATTCTTGAAATATATAGGTGGACTAAGTCACCACTAGTGGTGGATTAGTCTCACTGCTAGGCTTGAAAAGTGTTTTTTGCATTTTTTGATACCCATTTTGTAGAGTCTTGTTTTGGTAAGTTTTTCCTAAAACTGGGACTAAGTTACCCAACCTGGCATAAGTGTCCCAGTCAACATTTTCAGTCAATTTTATAGGATTCCAAAATCTCTCCACATTATATTTTAGATTCCAGGTGCACCTCTCTAGTTCTGTTAAGTTATTTACTTGCATTTTTAGGTGTTTTTGCATATTACAGTGTGTTTTCCAACACTTTACATTTCTTAGGTTTAGCATCATTAAATCATTTTATTTTTAGATCAATACATTAGTACATCATAATTAGGAATATTACATTTCATTTACATTAATCTTGAGAGTAGACATTTTCATTTTGGACCCCATTCCTTTCTTCTATTAGGTGAAAAATCCTAGGAGTTAAAGCTGTTGGGAAATCCAAAATCATTGTCCACAATTTGGAATTAAGGCCTATATATTTCTTATTACATCTAATGAGGGTGTGAGCCCCCAACCAACGATCATTATAGCCAATGGGGTTAGCCCTTAGATCAACCTCCATTGGATAGGCCTAGGCTAAATCTCATAGGGGATTAAATAAAGTTTTAAAATTTAGACCATTGAATATAATATGATAAGTCCAGATGGTTTTCTAGTAACCCTCAACTCATGCACCACCTTGTGTCACTATTGTGCAACCAACTATCAACCTATCTCCAAGACATCATTGGCTATACAAATAGGGCTATTTGGGTATATTTTAATCTTTATAGGGTGTTTTTACTATATGGGGCATAACTTTCCAATATGCTATTAGATTTTTGAATTATTATGGATATCAAAAATCTCTCTTTAAGAACTGCATAATAATACAAGTTTGGTTATCATATTTTATTGTTTGAGTTAGAATTTAGTGCTTGAAGCCAAATTATTTTGGAATGGTTAATAGGTAATATATTGAGCATATAGAATCAAATTTTATATTTTAAATAGGTGATTGAGATACTTTGAAAACATACTATATAGTGGATTAAGTGGTTTTCCATTTGAACAAAAAAAGAGATTTGTACTTGTTTGAGAACTTGTAGGAGCTTGAGATTTGGGGTCTGCTTGTGTGAGCATCCAGATGAATTTATGAGAAAAAAGTTATGGGAGTGCATATTTTTATAAGAAAAATATGATGGTATAATATTAAATATTAGATTTGTTTTTTTTTTTATATATAGTTTTATATGTATTTTCAAAGTGTGGAATTTGATGTAGATAGGTACACATTCTAGTTTGAAGACATGGTCAATATGTGTGTGATACTAGGAGTCTTAATTTATTGGGTGTTTTGTATAGATACAACAATAATGACAATTATGTTTTCAAATATATTCATGTAAATTTGATAGGATTGTAATAATTGATTGATTCATTATTGTAGATAGTGGTGTGGTTCAATTTTAGGAGGTTGTTCTTATCTCCTAGATTCTTTTTTGGTTCCTTGACTATGGTTACTCATTGGAAAATTAAATATAGAGTTGCTTTAGTGTTTGATTCATGAGAATTATATATATTATCTCTTTTTTTATCTCAATTTATATGAATTTTTTTGGATGTTATGTTGGTTTGGGATCTACGAGTTATGTGATTTTGTGGGTTGGCCTATCATTGATTGTAGTGATGATTTAGATGTGGAATGTCTACATCCATAAATATTTTTAGTTGTGATGTAGATTCAATTAGTTAGCCTTGCTTGTGGTCAATTTAGTATTGGTATTTTATATTAGGATGAAAAGTTAGGTAATTAGATTCCTTGAATATTCAATTAGTAAGACTAGTAGCATGATTATTTATCATGATGTTATGGATAGATTGGTTACACAATTCAATGGGAGCTTTTAATTTTGATGATGTTTTGGTTGTGGCTTGTATTCTTGGATTGTAGATATTAGTTCTACTTTATTTTTTAGAGCTCTTGATATTGCAATTGAGTGTGAGTAGACCATGTGCATTCTTCATTTAGGAGATGGATCTCATGATGCAATGGATAATATCAGTACCATGATTTAGTGGGAGATTTAGAAATGGTGTAGATTCATAACTTGATGATGGATGATATTGTATAGTGGTTATGGGTGTCATGGGAAAACAACTGGATTGTGATAATTTTATATAGTCAAAGTATTTTGACATCTTGAGTTCCATCTACAAGAAATGGTTATATTTATGTGATTAGAGATGTTGAAATTTTGGATAGCCATGGAGGACTCTTGGTGTATTTTGTGAAGTATTGGTTTATGAATTATTATTTTTTACATGGGAGCCTTGATTGAAAGCATGTTTGGTATTGTGTCATGGTAGAATCTTGATCATGTTTTAGAGTTTTGACATGATACGAGTGTTCTTAGGAGAAGGATATGTTCATTGGAGCATGTGATCTCTTAGAGGAGATGTTATGTCATGAAATGTTTTTGAACTCTCTATAAGTATAACAAGATTTTTAATAGTAGTTTAGTTAGTTCTCTTGGTGTTAAGTATATTGATCTTTTATTTAGTAGGTTAATGTTTTGATTATAGGGTAAAAACAAGTTTTGGAGGGACCTAAAACCCTTTACAAACAAGTTTTGAAGGGACTCAAAACCCTTTTTGAGCAAGTTTTAAAGGGACATGAAACCCTACTACAAACGAATAAATCACAAACAACTAGTAGCCTAACAAAAGAAGCCACCAAAAGATAGATGATACTACTAATGTAAAAATTGAGTTTTGAAGGGAACCTTAAACCCTCTACTACTAGGCTTTCTTAGGGAACTTGACCCTAACAAATTATAGGCACAAGCTAGGTCGGCCAAGAAACAACAAATCCTGCAACAACTAGGCTACAAAAAAACAACCACTCAGTGAGAACATACTGAGACCAAAGGAATGGAAAACATAGGGATTCCTAAAACCCACATCACCAACCCAGATACTCCCCATAAGGGAGATCCAAAAATGAGGGCAGTAGGAGCTACCTTTCATAAACTTCAACCCTTCCAAACTCCACACCACAATAAGGATAGTTAGACAACTCAACACTAAGAGTGGCAAACAAACCCCTGCAGTACTAAAAAACCCTACAAGACAACTCAATCCAACTCATAATCCAAATTTATAGGATAGATCTCACCTCTATAGGAGAGGATGAAATAATAACCCATTCCACAAAAATCATAGTTCCCCAATAGAAACCACCACCTCAATAGGGGCTGATAGAAGGAAGACCAATAGCAAAGTGAATAGTACCTAACCACCTCTATAGAACCAACCTCCACCTAAAAAGGAGGGGTCTCCACTTCAAAAGGAATAGTCTAAACTCCTCAATAGAAGACATAGACTATAGAGTCAACAAACAAGAAAACACTCTGATAGAACGAGAAAAATGGCATCCTTCAACAACATGGGCCACAATGAAACAACAAGAAGGGAAACCAACACAACTATGGAAACCTTCAACCAAAGATTCACAAACCAAGTTTTATCCTCCAAGAAAATATTAACCAAGGATACCAAAAACAATGTGTCCTTCAAAACATACCACAGCATCCCAGATAATAGTAAAAGGGCTCCATGAATAATGATACCATAGAGTTGGTATCCTCCAAGTTCCACCACCAACAATAGGAAACTATTTTCCAATAAAGAATATCTACCCCCTTTAACTTCAAGGGCTTCATAGATCCTAAGGAGAACAAACCAACTGCCACTAGAATAATTGAATCACCAAAAATACCTGCCCAACACATAGTTACAATAACCTCACAAAAAAAATCCTTAAAGTTGTAGCACAAGAAGGAGCCAAAACTCCATAGGGCATAAAAAACCCTAACAAAATACAAAAATAGAGCCTAGAGCCCACTGTAAACTAAGACCCAAGCCCAAAAGTGAGCAACAGTAAAAGGAACCCAAGATGGAAGGGGGATACCTCACAGGAAGAAAACTGGAAGAAAGCCAAACCAATAAACACACCAGCTACCCCAACATGCTAGTTAGAGGTAAAGATAGGAAAAAAAGACTCCGTAGAAACAACCAACAAGAAACACTGCCAATCCCCAACTGGGAAACCAAGAGTAAAGGCCACCAGAAGGATGCCCCATAACAAATAGCAACAAAGAGAGGCCAAGAGGGCAAGGGTAAACCAAGCAGGAAGGAATTAGGGAGCAAGCCAAAACAAGAAGCACAAGTTCAACCCAAACATGTCAATCAAAGCCAAAGATAAGCCACTCCACAAAAAAAACCCCCATAAAGGACCCAAAGTACACACCAAGAGGACTCTCTCGCAAACTGAGAAACATACAAACTAGACATCTAAGCAACAAGAACAAGCTCCCAAAAACAACATGCAACACAGGTTCCACCAAACCTCCAAAACCCACAAACACAAATGGCTAAAAATCACAGACCAACATCCATGTCAACAAAATAGTAAACCATGAAGCCTGATGAGCAACAACCACTTCTGACTCCCCAAGATTTCCACCGCTAACCAAAGCAGTAGAAATAAAGGCCACCAAGACAACCTTTTGTTGGGAAAGAAAAAGCCTCCACAAAGAAAGGCTCATAGTAGAAATGGCAACATCATCAACAAGAAACCGTAAAAAATTCTCATTGAATCCCAACACAAAGAAAACAAGCCTCTAGGCCACCAAGAATTGAAAATCTTCATCGTCATTGTCCAATTCTGAATCTCCATCTCCATCTTTTCCTGTGGATTTCAAATTTGGATCCCCACTCCTCCTCTCTCCTAGACACACTCACTCCATTAGTTGGTTGGTAGATTCAAGGTGATCCCACAATACAGGTTTACAATTTTTGGCCAAACTGGACACTAAAATATTTTTTTCTAACTAAATCTTCACTTTCAGGCACCTATAGTGGCTAAACTGTGAGGAATTTGAAGATGATGCAAACTAGTGATTTGTGAAATTTTGTCTGTAGATTCTAAATATATCTTTTTCAAAAAATTTGGAATCAGATTGCACTTATTTTTCCATCTACTTCAAAAACTAATTTTTTTCAGTAAACAACATTTTTAAGGAGTGACTCTCACTATATAACACAAAACTTTTTTTCCATGAAGGATAAAATTCTATTTTTTTGGAATTTAGATTTGTAACTACGATATCTAGTGCTTCCAATTGGTTTCATAATGTTGTATTCAATATTTTTTCTTTAATAAAGTTTCAAAGTCAAACCAATTACAATGCAAACATAGGTAGACCGTATAATGCTTAACTTTTTTTGTATGTATCGAAATTCAATTTTTTTTGGTTGGATCAAGGACTTCAATATTTGGTGCACTCATATTTTTCAAAAATATTTTTTGATAATAGATTATTTTTCAACATGTGCAGAACAAAGAGCTTGATTTTTGGTGAAAACAATGTTTAATAAAACTAAAAAAACAAATACATAATAAAACCAAAACATATTAAAATTATATTCATTTGATAGCTTGTCTCGAGGATTACCATCATCCAGTTGGGTCTGTGAAGTCTCCTCCATTTTCATCCTCAACCCAAGTTTCAAAGCTTAAAATTTTGGACATTTTTGGTGCCTGAGGGGGAGAAGGGGGGAAAAGGGGGGGTTCACTCAAACCAAGGTTCAAGTGAACCACCTTTCCACAAGCCTTCACTTTTAGATTTTTGTCGAGAATGGTGGGCCTCATCATTAAATGGTTTTTCTCAAAGGGGGGTTCGATATGGGTTCACTCGAATCAAAAGTTCGTTTGAACCCCCAAAAACCAATTTTTTTTGCATGGGGTCATGTTTTGCAACTTTTCCTTCCTCACTAGAATTGTAAACCACTTTTGTGGGTTTACCATTCATGTTAGTGAATTGTCACATTTGAATTTTATCATGTGTGATGATCAATTGTATGTGATCATGGATACTTATAGACTAAGGTGAGGTTGGAGTTCTCTTGAGTTTAGATACATTTTTTGAGATGATTACTCTTTGGAGGTTTCAACAAGAAGTATGAGGTACCTTCACCTAGATATGGATGTGAGTTCATGATGGGATCAAGAGGAGATTATTCATGGAGAGAGTACTTGTGACTTGGTGTATTTTGGAGGATCAATTTTATTCCCCTCTTGGTACACTTGGTATATATTTATTTGATAGATAATGTGATGAGGTATAAATAACCTCATGATTATAATAAGCCAAATACCCTTGTTTCTACCAATCACTTTAACCCTACCAATTTTTTTATTTTTAGGATTAATAATTGCTTACTTTTTGTAAATTGATGTGTAAATCTTTATTTCCTAAATCGATTAAATTTAGCTAACTAACATTGATATAATGGTATAACTTTCAGTGGTATAGCTTTTAGTCATTGTACAGGACATTATGCATGACCAAGTGGAATTTAAAGAAAACTTCAAATAGTTGAAGATAGAGCACTAGTAGTCTAGGTGCCAAAAATTCAAGCGTGCATAGTGGAACAAGTCATTTTAATGCTTTCTGTTTAATCCCTATTTAAAAAATTTATGGCTCCACTCTAATCCTTTAATATGTTAAATATGTTATGGACCTCAGTTAGTTGGTTAGTTGAAATTATATTAAAAGACTTTTTCAATGGTGGTCTTCTACCATCTGAAATTTAGGATTTTGTTAGTAGTTTGGTATATATATGTAATTGCCAAAAATATTGTATACGTGATACTGTTATGCTATTATAATATGTTTTGAACTAACTCTTTGTGTTACACTTTTTCTAATAAGAATAAAATAAACTTTTCCAGTCTAATTCTAAGTTACTAGTTATGTGTAATGGAATGATCATGGATGGGTTCATTTTGAAGATGCAAAAGTACATGTGATTTGAGTTAAGCATACAAACACCTGAGAGCTAGCCACTTGAGGGAATCTCGTAGAATAGATAGATAAGTATTTTCATTTTCAATTCTATTACTTCTATTTTGTACATGATAAATGTGGATGAATGTTATTTGTGTATGTCGAGCTCTATCAATTATTCCTGCAAGTTGTAGTTCAAGTTTGCAATCTTTTAGCTATGTTTATTTAAAATTCCAGAGCACCTACTTTGGTTGTCAGTCATAGGTTGTTAAGTTTACTTTTTTTCAATAGTCAGTTGTTGGCCGTTAGTTATTTTCATTTAAATTTTACAGTTTTATTGCAAGTGTTCCTTCTTAGGTAATTTATACACTTTCTAGTTTAGCAATCTTATGCTTTCTAGTTTAATTTTTTCATGCTTTCTAGCTTAAACAACTTCATGCTTTCTATTTTAATTGCTTTCTAGCTAAGTTTCTGCTTACAACCATTTCAATAATTCAAAAAATCTAAGAGAGATAGCCAAGATGTCCCCTATTGCATACAACCTTCGAACACTACCCAGTCGATATAATTGATACATTTTCAACTGAAGTGATAGGACCTCACGATAGTTTGTCATAATTCCCACTTTATTTTCAAATGTATTATGTTTTATTCTTTGTCTTCTCATGGATATTGTTCTTGAGCAATGCTTTTTAGTTTTTGAGGGTACATTTTAGGAGTGTTTAGAATTCCTATATCCTTGTTCATCTTCACCTCAATGGTTTTAGCTTTTCTTCCATATGTAGCATGTTGGAGGATGAGACAAATTCTTGATTGAGATGGTGGTCACGTTAGACGCTATTGCATCTATTTTTATGGAGCATAAGATCATTCTAGATATTCATGTGATTCCATGGATGATTATGATGATATATTTCATTGATTGAACCTTATGCAATGTATACAAAAAGATGGTGAATATTAGGAAAAATGGTGTTGTACACCTTGTATAAATAATAATAATAATAATGTAAAATAATTTTTTTTGGTGCATCTTTGGAGATATTTTTATCCACATTAAAAATTTATTTGGGTTCACTTGTAAAGTTGTATTGTAATATTGATTACATATTTTGTGTGTGGGTTGCACATTGAAACAATATTTAATATTGAAAAACCTAGTACTGAAAAGTAAATTTTGGGGTTAATGGTTTTGTTCTCTCATGGTTTTGATACATGGTTTAGTAATACCACACTTCTATTTATTTGAGCTTTAATCTATAAAATCAAGCCCATGTTTAGTGGTTGAGGTTGGATATCATTTGTATTGAGCTCTCTTCTAGAGTGCATATTGGAAGTATGACATGGTATGTGTGGTTTCATGGTTACTATTTATTCTTGGACATATGGAGGATGCATTGAAGGAGCTGAATGTTTCAAATGTATTCATGGAGAATCTTTAAGTTTATTATGTTTTTTTTATTGTTGAATAATACATTGAGTTTTGGTGCTTTTGAAGGTTGGGTTTTTCTAAGGTATATCTTGTGTAATCTTATGGCATGTATGTTATCTTTGAATTATGATTATTTGATAAGCTTGCATGCATAATTTTATTTCATTAGGTTGTGTAGGAAATGGTTTTATCAAATTCATAATTTCCTAATAATACTATTACTAAAAAATAATGAAGGACAATAATAGTAAATTATCACTAACATGTTTGAAAACTAACAAAAGTGATATAATTATCTCTACACAAATCCCAAATTAACATGAAATGAACCAAACCTCTCGAATAAATAAAAAACCATATAGATAAAAATTCCAAATTAGGTCATGTCCTCTCAACACCAATATGTGCTCAAGCTATGATAGTTAAAATCTTCCAAATCTCCAAACCATAAAATCCATTAATATCTAACCATTCAAACATAATGTCACACACAACAATATCATATGTAAAAATTTTAAACTAAAGGAAGACCAAACTAAAAAAAAAAATTGTAATAGAGGGATTATTCCTAAATCCACCAATCATATTTTATATTTCTCAAAACACTATCATTAGAACTAATATGTTGAGAAATAGGATCTATCCCCAAAATGAGATGGATCACTTATTTTCCAAGCCCAATATCACTTCAAATTATGCAAAAGAAGATGCTAATAACAATCATAAAATGACCCTAATTGCTTTTGCAACTATTAGGAATATTTTTAGAGCATAAAAAGTTGTGAACCTATCCAAAAAGTTGCTATTTTTGAGCTATGTAGAACTCATTCGCCTTCAAGGGCGAATGGATCTTTTAGGGTTTCAAAAAACTAATTTTAGGATCCTGTACTTTGATGTATTCACTCTTGAAATCCCTGTTATCAAGTTTTGGAAGGAAATATTCAGTTTTGTAGGGCTCTTTCCTTGATCTTGCACCTTGAATGACATTTTTGCAACTTTGATAACTTTGATAATCTTACTCTCCAACTTGTAAATCTACAATCACACACTCAAGGATAGAAAACTTGTTGATTTTTTAGTGAATTAGGATTTTCCTCAGTCAAAACCCTTGTAGGTAATTAAACCAAATGATGAAATAAGATAATGAAACATGAACATGAAATGATGCAATTCGAACCTTGACATGATGATATGATATTTGAGTTGCTGCAATAAACACTTGAATTTTTCCTTGAAATTCCTTTGATATTCTCTTGAAATTCTCTAATTATATTTCTTTTGATCTCTTGAAGTTACAAAAAATTGCTAGGATTGCTTAGGAGAAACAATGTGAATTAACCCCTTATTTATACTAAATTAGGAGATTAACCCCAAAATTCAAAGAACAAAAGCCGACACTAGATCTGTAAAGAAAGAAAATTAAATTACAACTAGAATGAAATTCAAAAATTAGGGTCCCATTAAGGGAGGACCCATTCGCCATCAAGGGTGAATGGGTTCTGGCTCAACTTACTAGGACCAAATTTTTCCCAATGAAATAATTTGATATTTAATTTATGCTTGTTAGGAAAGATCCTTAGTAGGTGTCAAAATGAAGGCCTAAAAGGGGGGTTAATAACTCCACTTAACCTTAATGAATTAAGACCGCTTAGATAAATGTGAAAGTGCTTTAAAAAACTTTACAACACTTAAACAAGGTACACATTATGTTCATTTTATTTAGAAAGGGGCCCATAAGGCTTAATTGAGCAAATAATTCCTAGAAAAGTGTGAAAGTGTGTTACAACTCACTTCACAACACCCTTGCAAAGGAAAAATTAAGGCATTTATTTGCTAAATAAAGGTCTTAAAATAGTGTGAATGTTTACAAGACATTACAACACTAATCTAAGACATCATTTGTTCAATTTCAATGTTAGTTATCAGATCAAGCACGAAAAAGGCTACTTTTTCTGTTACTACATTTTTCCCCCACTTTAGTGGGAGGATGACCCCATGTCAAATTCACACTAAAGTAAAAATCCAAGATACTTAAGTATGTGTAAATAAAAAAGATACATGATCATACCATGCTAAAGGGAAAGAAAAATAAAAAAAACAAAGGATCAAACACAATCAATTCAACACAATGTGAGGCAATGGCTATTTGTCCATAACATATGTTTCTCACTCTGGGGCCACAAAACTTCAGGTCATCTGCAGGGTGAGTTTGTCCCAAAATATGTATGCTCACTCTGGGGTAGTGGAACCTTAGTCTATCCACTAGGTGAGTTGTCCCAATGAAGTGGCAAATGAGAGAGTCATATTAGCCTCTTATACCATACCGAAGTCATCCTCCTAACAATTTTGATAAGGTACCATAATGAAAATGCTCTTTGTAAAAGGATTTTTAATGTCATGTAATTTTTTTTCTAAAGGGTATTTTTCTTTGTTCATGTAACGGTCTTCCTCTTAGGGAGCATTGCCACTAATGTCTCCAAGAGAGGACAAGCCAAAGTGTCAGATTATTTCCCACAAGATGTCTCCTTCGCATCATGTCATGACAGTAGATCGTACACTCTTGGACGACATCAAAACCAATGAAACCACCAAGAAGAGGACACATCACAAGAAGAAAGGAAAATCACACAATGAAATTTTCCAA
>VDFB02105043.1:0-10419 GCA_007258455.2 Sequoia sempervirens | reverse complement strand
TCTTAAATCAACCATTAATGGATTCTATTAAACCTTTGATCTCCAAAATATTCAAAATAAAAAATAAAGAACCAACCATATTCTTAGAAGCATTAAATGTATAATTAGATACTTTTCTATTCACAAACAATTTTAGGAAAAAAATTCTATAAGACAAATGAATTTTTACATTTTAAAAAATTATTTAAATCATACAACAATGAAATTAAATCTACCTTGAGAATTATAATGACTCAATCTTTTGCTCAAGTCATTAATAGATTAACATTTTTATGTGTGATGATTATACAAACACGCTCTTAGATTTCCCAACAAACCTAACACTAAAGACAAACAAAGCTAATGCACCAAGCATGGAGATGCTAATGGAAGAATAGCTTAGTCACTTCACCAAGTTGTCATGACAATTTTGAAGGGGAAGCAGATCATGCAACTCTAAGGATTGAGTATAGCACCACAACTTCCTTACTTACAAATAAAAAGAAGAGGAAGAGGATAGCATGTCAATATATCCAACAATCTATAAGCAACATAACCATGCATCCAAAAGGATGTAGTGATGAAAACTGAGACTTCAATTCACTCACACCAAGTTCGGATACAAGGTCAATGTCTCACAAAGTATCTAAAGTATCAAGAAACCTTAAGAACTAGAGAACTAAAGAAAACCACTAGGAGTGAAATCCTTGGAGATATTTTTTCTAAAAATGTATAATATGTAATCACTATCTAAGAGTCACCCAATTTTCTTGTTCGAGAAGCTTGTTTTACCAATTGGATTACACATCTAGTAGATCCTAGGGTCAAGGTAACCTCTTTTACTAGTCAAGGTCACCAAAGAGACCCCAAGGTCACCATTTTTTTACTTGGGTTTCTTGAGATAGTGTAATTAATAAAACAAGCACCCAAGATAGAAACAACTACTAGGAAGAGATCAAAATGGCCCCAAAAGTATCAAATTGACTCTATAGGTTTTTGGAATGATTCCAATCACACTGAAACCTCTAAAAGCTCCTAATCACTAAGTATCAACCAAAAAATGAACTCAGGTAAAGTAAACCTAAGAGAAGGACGAGCTATGCTTGAACAAGCACCTAGCGACTTTGAAATTGAACATGTGTATAACTACCTTGATAAGTGTATTATTTAAAATTAGTTTTTAAGACCTTCATTGACATGTGTAGGATAGTGATACATTTTTTAAAAAAAACCTTGAAAAATGATATAAAATATTTATGAGTCTTTCAATTTTTGGAAAAAGTACATTAATTTCTATTGTTGAATATTTCCATTAAAAAAAATATTAATTTTATTGGTGATTTTTTTTAAATCACTAAAAATTTGTAGATAATATTGAGGATTCTTAATGAAATAGAAGAAAATGTGTTAATTACCATAGTGAATCCTTCAAAAAAAATTAATTCCTATGAGAAATTAAGGTTCTAAGGGTGGTAGTGATTGACTAGTTTAAGGTGTAGTGCTCATGTCTATAACTCCTTAATTCCTTAATATTTTAAAGAAAACATTAAATATTTAAATTGGCCCTAAATTATTTTTCATCATTATTTATTTTATTTATAATCTAATAGTTTGGGTTCTATTTTAGGCCCCATAGATATTGGAGCTTTATAGGTACATCTTTTCCCATGGAATACAACCCTAAAGGCCCCAATATTGGAACATATAGACTTTGAGAAGGTTCTTCAAGTGGATTTTGATGCTAGTGATAAGACTATTTGTGTTTTTTTGAGTCAAGAATGTGGACCTATCATATATTTCAATGAGAATATGAATGAATCCAATCAAATTTATGATTATGAATTTTATGCAATTGTTAAATATTTTTAGAAGGTGAGGAATTACTTGTTTCTAAAGGATTTCTTTTTACATATCGATCACTAAGAATCAAGGTTTATTAATAGTCAAGTGAAGCTAAATTAGAGGAAAATGAGTGGGTAGAGTACTTGTAAGGATTTTTTTAATTCTCAAACATATAACTAGTGTGATCGATGAGGTAGGAAATACCTTGAGGAGAAGGTAAGCATCATTGTGTACATGATAGTGGAGTTGGTAGGAATGGAAATGATGAAGGATATGTTGAATTATAGCTCAATAAGCCTAGTCTCACACTCAACACTATAGTTGTTGCAACTAAAATGATAGCACACATACACATATACACACATGTAATGTTAGTGTAAAATAGGGTCATTTCATCTCTAGTTAGCTAATATAACCCTTTGTAGGTTGACCTATTCACATTATTCATGTCTCCACTTAGGTAATTTTACCTTTTTTCTCACTTTATGTAGTTGAGACAAATGTACTCACCTTTTGATAAACCTATTTCATGCACATGTTATACATGCTCACACACTTGTCATATGACAAAACATGTGTTACACATTTGGAGGGGTAGTTTTTCATTTAGGCCTACCTTCCTACCTCCCCTAGATACCTTGTTTATATATTTAAGGGACTCATTGTATATTTTAGACACTCGTGTTATGTGGTAGACATGATTTTACAATCATTTTTTCACTTTTGGAAGGCTATCTTGATGTTACATTTAGATCTTGGCTTCTCCAACATTGTGTCAAAGCCATGATTGTATGTCCCTTCCTGAATCAAGGTGACTCCAACACTTAGCCTTATCATTGAAGCATTATGGAGCCAAATAGACATCACCATTGAGTCTGGAAAGCCCAATAAATGACGAAATGCATTTCATTCTATCAAATTTGGTAATTTAGTATTTTTGCAGCAAAAAAAATCCCTTGTATCTAAGGAAATTGTACGGTATTTATACAAATTCCTAATGTATAGAAAAGATAGAAAATCAAAAAAAATTGCAAACCTGGTCAAAAATCCCCCTAATCATTTCTCCATTTTTCTCAAAAAAATTATTTTTATAAGTTTTAGCTAGTTTTGTTAGCCTAGTTTCTCCATAATCAACTACCACTTTAGTTTGGAACCCATATTTCAAAGGTTTAAAAGTTGTGATGCTTGATTTTTTTGGTCTTCATACAACCATAGTCCACACTATTCCTGACCAAATCAATCAAAGATTATAGCAATTTTTTAGGCTTCTTATTTTAAACCTAGCTTTAGTAGGCTTTCACAAGGTGAAATCAAACGTCATCCTATTCATTCCCTCCATCTAGTTCACATAGATATTTTCTTGATCACATACAAGGCTACATGGGTGTGAGGAGTTTTTCTTTCAATTGGATTTGGTATTGAGGCCCTTGAATCTATGTTGATCACAAATAGTTTCCCCCATGCCATCTTTCACCAAACATCTCTATCAATCAAAGTAGTGATATTAGTTGGATGTTTACTATTATTCATAGACTTTACTCAATTTTCTAGTATGGATAGCGGGAGTTTCCATAAAGATATATAGCTCAACCAAATATGATTTTAAGGACTATCAATAATCCTCTACCATAATCCAAAGTGAGAGCATGCAACTAGTGTAAACTTATAAAAGTATTCTAAAATTATCAAAATCTACTAAAGTTTCAAATTGAATGTCTAGCCATAATCTACAATACACATTATAATTTTTAGGAGGCCTTGTCCATGGGATCCCACCCTTAGATATGATAATTCATTTTTAAAGTATTTTTGTTGTAAAATTTGTATCTTTATTTTGGAAAACATGAATATTACTGGGATAGAATTTTAATAACAAATATATTTACTCATAATTTTTAAAATAAATACCAATTGCAATATAATAGTATTATCTAATAAGTCATGATTGATTATACTTATTTATCATCCAATGCAACACTACCTTGATTTTTTTTTCCCATTGACTTCTAATATTATATTTATCTTGTATTATAATTATTATAAATATATTATATATACATATAATTTAATTAACATATTAATTGTCATAATGCATTATACCAAAGAAAAAAAAAATTAAAGCAAAGGTGGTAAGCCTATATATGTATATATTAATATAACAAGAGTGAATATACAAAATAAGATAATATGTCCATGTCTTCCCAAATAGAACAAAATATTACATTAATTTGCATAGGGAATGCAAAATTTTGATGCAATACTACCTAATCCTACTAAAAGAAAATGAACCTTTCTAGTCAATAAAAGATTGGCATTATAGTATTCGTAGAAATAATCAAAATTTAAATAAAAAACACTACATGTCCCAATTATGGCTAATCCTCCATCAAAGCCAAATGTATAGAGCTTTCATCATGTGCCCCAGGGCTTCCCTCAACTCAACCACCATATCCCATAGGAGCAACAACCAATTATGAGATCTTTTGTGTTGGCCACCCACAATTACTAGGGCCTTGACTGTCGTAGCTTTTTTTAACTATAATTGGACCACAACACTCACATCACCCACGATCAGATGAAACAAGGGCAACAGCCAAAGCATTTGAACATGACGCTAACCCAAAATATTTGCTAGTGCCATTTCAAAACGAACCAACAACCTCAATTCCTAGATGACCCACACGTGTATTTGATGACAACCCCTGAAAATTACCTCGACCCATACTAAAAACCAGAGAGGCATCATGATTTACCACACAACCACATTCAAGGTTGACAAAGATCCTCGACCATCTCTTTTGATACCATTAATAGGGGCGTGAGGTACAAAATCCTGAAGAAAAGACACTACATAATATCCATCTTTGATAGCCCTATCCATGCTTACCCAAACTTTCCTACAATTCTTTCTTAGAGCATTTAACAGCCTGCCATCATTCTTATATTGTAGGGCTTGCCTAATGGAATAAAAACCTCCTCAAAACCTAGACGATCAAAGATGAAGTCTCTAGGGAAAACCACCTAACTCCCCTTCCCCAGCAAAGACATTGTATTTTTGAATTGCAAACAATAGGGAATTGTTCTATAGAAAATGAGGCTTGAAAATTTTACCAATAATGAAAGTAAACTCTCTATAGGATTGAAGCAAGTCTATTACATTAGATAAAAAGACCAAAATCACTCATGAAGGAAAAATAATCCTTCTCACTCATGGACTAGTCACCTTTGGACCAAGGATGATACAAATAACTTCTTCCACTAGAGGGCTAGCTAGATAAAACACCACTTTCAGACAATCTGTGAAAGGTAATCCTCAAACGGAATCTCCCATTGTTGAATCTCCATACAAACCCTTAAATTCCAAGGCTTAAAATCTATTCTACAAACTCTTCACACAAACAAAGATATTCGGGAAGACTAAATAACCAATAATGCAAGATAATACCCCTTAGCTCTCATCATCCTTTATAGGCAATAAAACATACACAAATCTTTGGCATATTTAATGGAAAATATTGCATTGTTATTTAGGCAAAAAATATAAAGAACAAAATAAGAATTTCCTGTGATGAAGCATGCGAAAAATATTTTTTGAGCTCCCAATTTTGGGCCTCCTTTCAACTCATCATACCATTTTGTAACTCCATATATAGCAAACATTACAGGAAAAAATTATTCATACAACACTTGTTCAAAGATGTACGAAGATGTTATTATCAACACTTAAGGTGAGTTTTACGAAGTTGCTAGAATCCTGATGAAAAAAGGTATAAATCATATGGCATACATCAACAATCTAACAACCATTTTTGTCAATAAAATGAAACTTTCCACTTCATTTAGTGTGTTTCCTCATCACTTATCCTTTGTGTAAAGCCAACAAATTTGTTTTACCTTTCCACCTCACATCCAATTTTTCACCTCTACTAAGATATTAGTGGAAAATACTACAATCCCTAAACTTACACTTTAAACTACAACGTATCCCACATACCTAACACACCACTTAGTTAATATTGTAACGCTCGAAAAAAAAATGTTCACTAAACCACATATGTTGACAAAACTCATTACATTTCACGTAAAGTAAAAGTAAAGAATGCATAGATCAAGAGCTTTCCATAAGAGCTCTAAACCAAAAATAGTAATAAATTTCATTTCATGTATTGAAAATAATTATATTGCATCTACAACAAGGATCTTTGCACTGATACATATGTATATGTCAATAGCATATCAATGAGTTTCCATAAATTCATTCATGTACAAGTTACATCATTAACTTTCAATCAATACATCTATTTCAATGTTACATCAAAATATTTCATTCCAATATATCTATTTCAATGTTACATCAAAATCTTTCATTCAAAACATCTATTTCAATGTTACAATAATGAATGTCAAATAAAGTTACTTTTACAAGTGGGCTATACAAGCCTTTCAAAAATAATACATGAATACATTTGTAGCATAAGAAACTCTGAACCTCAACCGTCGTGACACCACTGGTCTTCTTGCAAGCTGGGGCCAAGAGTGTGATTAAGGTGCCTTTTCCGCCCAACCATGAAGTACAAGACTTCCTTGGGTTTCTTCCTAACTCGAAGAAATCCCCGGCCCTGCATGAGGAACCTAGCAACCTGAAACAACAAAGCAAGAGGGAACTCTCGATTTAAGCCTGATGCCTATATGCATTCCTAACATGAGAATAACATATTTCTTGCAAACAGGAGGTGGCAGAGACCTATATACATTTATTTCTAGGCTTTTATTTCCATCTATTTAATTGGTGTGTGTGCTTGGCCAAGCATAAATAATTAAATGATAGTTTTAAAAAAGGTAAAACTATTGTCTCTGTGGGTCCACCTTCAGCATCCTATCCCAGAAGTTTCCCAAAAGAACAATAAATAATACATTTTCCATCTATAGTTTTCATTCAATTTTAGACATCTCTACTTCAAAGGAATTCTAATAATTACAAAGTACACACAAGGTTCTCAAATAACTTTACATTCGCACACTAACTTAAGTGAAAAATTGATCATATAGTTGGTTTTGCAAGTCACTTTCTATTATTTCAAAACAATCTAAATTTGGTCTTTTGAAAAGAGTATGTATAAACTCACAAGTTCTAATTTCTATTTAAATAATTTGATCAAAGTAAGTAATGTATATAAGTTCAAAAAAAGAACACTACTCTAATCAGCCTTATAGATATGGGATAAAATCCTAGCTTACAGATTAC
This sequence comes from Sequoia sempervirens, assembly GCA_007258455.2. Classification (NCBI taxonomy): domain Eukaryota; kingdom Viridiplantae; phylum Streptophyta; class Pinopsida; order Cupressales; family Cupressaceae; genus Sequoia; species Sequoia sempervirens. The sequence goes on along the minus strand of VDFB02105043.1, from coordinate 3,353 downwards.
TTTCCTATTTAATAGGAGTATGTCTACACTTTTATGAAAAAGAATAATAAGTTAAATTTAAAGAAAACAGAATAGTTTCACTCACTTTCATTCACAGTTACATATATCAGGAAATATCATCCAGTCTAAAATGCCATAATGTGTATGTATATATATGTTTTCGTGTTTTATATTCCTAAAATTCACTAGTTTATAAATATATTTTCTAGAATTACAGTTTTCCCCATTTTGTAGCATGTAAAGTACACACAATATGAAGTTCAACAATATGATAATAATTTTAATGCAAATGTCTTCCAGTTTACAATAAAATAGTGATTGCAATCAGCCAGTTTCGTATCTATCCATTCCTATTTTACTGATCTTGTTTATTTTCAAATATAAAAATGATATATATAAATATATTTAGTTGCATTTACATATATATAATTATGTACATTCTCAGAAAATTTAAGAGTAAAAATTAAAAAACAAAGAAATCTATACCACACTGATTTTAATTAGACACAATTATGTTTTCTTTTTCAGATATATAAATAATTCAGATCCATGTTTCTCAGATATATATATATATATAGTTCAAGAATCTATTACACAATAATTTTCCTAGGAAAATGTATTTCCTTGTTAATATATACATTTATATAGCATATATACACATATATATACAATTATATGTATATATATACTAAATGGTACTATTTTCCCCACATGAAATCACAGGATGAAGTAGATTTAAAGATCGAATCACAATTTAAGAGAAAAGATATAATTTAGCGGAGCTACCTTCCCATATGGGAAGGCACTTCCTTTGGAGGTGTTATTTTATGTTAGGTAATGCAGTTGTTTTACTTAATTAATTTAATCATATTGGTTAATTAAATTTAAGTCACTTATCACTTTAGTTACTTAAGCTAAACTTAGGCATATTAATAATTAATTATTTATTAATTATTAAGTGTGCACACTAGGGTTTCCCTTTTTAGGGTTTCTTGATCTCCTTTCATAAGGATTTGATCTCATTGTAATTATCAATGGGAGAATATCTGTAGCTTTCGTATCTTCTTGCCAGAAAAGTTTTCTCTCTTATGTAACTTTTCTTGTTGGTTGGTACATTTTGTTTTGCGGATATCTTGCATGGAAGGTGTATTTTTTTGTGTATGATCTTGTGGCTCATAGTTTCCAGTAGCGTTTCACGAATTCCTATTTTATAAGGTAAAGCATATGGGGGAGGGCACAACTAGGGAAAAATCCCAACCCCCCCTTTACCATGGAAAAAAAAAAGAAGGAATTTAGATTCAATAACATTTGAATGCATTTCCCTTCACAAATTCAAATTCGTTTTATGAGAATATAATTTAGATTCTTTAAACATATGTATATATTTATATATATATATATAGTTAGACAAATTATTTTATATGTATATATATTTTAACATATATATATATAATAATCAACAATCTGGCACAAGATTTATTCAGAGATTTATCCAGAAAGAATGATATTCTGCATAAGATACAGAGAGACACTGCAAATGAAATTGTCTATAAACTTATAAAGAATTTTGAAAAGAATGCACAGATTTCACCAAAGTATATTTCTCAACAAACTTGGCAAATATAGAGGTTTTGCACAAAAAATATTTGAACATACAGTAAATTTCTTTCCTCTCATTTTGAATCTTAATGCAATAAAAGAGAATTATGAAGAAGAACCTGGATAATTTTTTTATAGCTGAAGACACCTCCTTACCACTTCCTCTTCTTGTTTTCTCTAAAATTCCTTCCTGAAAGACCTTCCTCTTCTCCTTTCCTTTTTCCTGTTCTTCTATTTTCTAATCTATTGGAAACTAAAAAAAAAAAAAGAATCTATCTGGTAGCCATGAAAATGAATTTGCAGAGCAATTCTAGAAAACATCAAGAAAGGTTGGTTTTCCATTACCCCCTTTTTCCTTTTTAAATTTTTCTTTTTCCTTATTCCAAACCTAATCTTGAAAATAATAGATTTTTAAAATAAAAATAAGATATAACTTATCTTTTCCATTTCCCTTGCTCAAATAAAAATATAAAATAATATTTAATTTAGTTGCAAATAAATCGCCTTTTGGAAAATATTTACCCAATAATTAAATAAATATCTTCTAACTATTAGTTAATTTATTGACCCAAAATTAACACAAGTTAAAAGAAGAATAGAATACTTACTAAAATTCTATCATGCATAGACATTTAAATTGAAAATCTATAATTAAATATAATTAATTTTACTTTATTATGCTTATATTTCACTATTTATTTAATTTGACTAATCATTATTTATTTTGTGAACAATCAAAAAAATCAAGCCAAAATTATCATTCTTGAATGCAATCTACATGATTCTAAGTGCTCATGTGTGATCGAGAGAACATCCTACTTTATCCTGTCAAGAAGCTAATCTCCTCTCCTTAATTACACCCTTGGTCTTCGACCTCCTACATCTCAAGTGCACTCAAGCACACAACAATAAAAAAAATCAGTATCCCACAAAGATATAAATTAAAACAATAGAATACATCAACTCAAATATTTTTATTATATTTTTGCTTCATCTTCAAAGTAAAACACATTCAATACTATTCAACTTTTCATAATTTAAGTAAACACTTTCATATATTGCCACACCAAAACACCATAATATTCATTATTACTCAACCACACACATTAGATCATGTAAAAAATCCACAAAAACTAAAAGCAACCTACATCAGAGTCTAAGACATGACATCCTTCCCCACTAGGAAGAGACATCGTCTCAATGTCTTATTACAAATCCACACAACAAAATCTGAAACATCAGTGTATCATAAATCTTTGTATGCAAGAAAAGAAAAGTATGCTAAGATCTCAAATGAGGAAAATCTATTTCTATGTCCTCAGCATTCTCCAAAGTGTCATTATCCACCACATATTGGTCCCACTGGACCCTATACTACATAATATCTTGATTCTACAACTTAATGTTGTGCTCTTCCAGTATCCTAATGGGCTCCACGTGCATCACTTTTGGGTCTTGTACCTGTAATGCACACTAGTCAAGAATATGAGAAACATCTAGATGATAGGGCTTAAGCACTGAGACATGAAAAACATTATGGATCCGAGATAGAGCCAGTGGCAGAGCAAGCCTATAAGCAACCTGATTAATCACCTCCAAGACATCAAAGGGCCCAACAAACCTAGGGAAAATCTTAGAGTTCTTATCGAAAGAGATTGAACTCTTTTGCGGCCAAACTCTCAAAAAGAATTTTCTTCCTACATAGGGGTATGTGTAGGATCATCATGAAAAAAATAGGCCTTAAGTGGCAAAAA
>VDFB02105042.1:0-20152 GCA_007258455.2 Sequoia sempervirens | reverse complement strand
CCACCACAAAGAATAAACCTATGATCAAGGGCACTCCAACAGGGCAGCAAAAGAGACCATTCCAAAAGGCTACTTATCCTCCAAAAATCCTTCCTTCAAGGCCTAGCGGGATGGACTAGTCTAAGAATGATCTTCGTCGGAGGGGCTTATGCTTCCATTGCAAGGAGCCTTGGAATAAAAGCTACATATGTTTGGGGAATGGCCAAATCCACTACATTGAGGTAGCCTCCGATGATGAAGTAGAGAGTGAGGGAGGAGAATTAGAGGAAGCTACTAATGGGATGAGCCAGAGATAACCATGGAAGGAGAACATATGGGAGGCACTCTTGCAACACTCTCAAGAGCACCACGATACCATTCTCTCCGTGTTAGAGGGATTCTTCAAGGACAAAGGGTGACGGTGTTGTTAGACATTGGAGCCACTCATAATTTCATTGATAAGAGGACTATTGCCAAGATGGGTTTGAAGACAAAAGATTTTGAGGGATTTGATGTTTCAGTCGTAGGTGGTAACATCCTTTCTTGCACTAGTCGGATTCAACAGATGGAGCTGATCCTAGGAGGACATAGGGTGAGAGATGATTTCTATGTTGTTGACATTGGTGATACAGATGTGGTCTTGGGAGTACGATGGCTACATTCATTTGGGGAGTACACCACCAACTACCAAACCATGGAATTGAAGTTCAAACATGACGGGAAAGAGATTGTCCTTTGAGGCCTTTCCAGGAATGGTCCGATGGTGGTTTCAGCTAAAAGAATGAAGCAATCTTTTCGGAGAGATGAGGTGGCTTGGGCAGCAAAATGTTTGATCATAGATACTAGACCTTCAAAGGAAGGAGGAACCTACCCCATCGACATCCAGTCCATTCTAGACAAGAAGTGCAAGGTATTCCAAGAGATCCCTTCCGGTCTACTGCCTGATAGAGGATTCCAACATGTGATCAAGCTTGAGGAGGGAACCAAGCCCATCATCACCACTCCCCACTAACACCCTAGGATGTACAAAGAGGAAATTGAGAAGGCAATCAAGGAGTTGTTGGACATGGGGCACATTCGTCCAAGCTCTAGCCCTTTTGCTTCGTCCATAGTGTTGGTTAAGAAGAAGGATGGGACGTTGAGGATGCCCATTGACTATAGAGCACTCAACAAGAAGACAATCAAGAATTGCTATCCCATTCCCAAGATCAATGAGTTGATAGATGAGCTCCATGGTGCAGTATATTTCTCCAAGATTGATTTGCATTCAGGGTATCAACAAATCAGAGTAAGGGAGGAGGATGTGCATAAGACAGCTTTCAGGTGTCACTAGGGGCCCTATGAGTTCTTGGTCATGCCATTTGGGTTGACCAACACTCCCGCCACCTTCCAGTCATGTATGAATCAGGTATTCACTATACAGTGAGGAAATTTGTTTTGGTTTTCTTTGATGACATCTTGATCTATAGTAGAGCATGGGAGGATCACTTGAAGCATATAGATGAGGTGCTTGACATACTTGAGCGTCATTCATTTTATGTCAAGATGTCAAAATGTGAGTTTGAAATGACAAAAATTTTGTATTTGGGGCATAAGATTAGTGCTCAAGGGGTTAGTGTTGATGAGAAGAAGATCAAGGCAATTCAAGATTGGCCTAGACCTAAGAACTTGTCACAGTTGAGAGGATTTGTGGGCCTATGAAGTTGTTACAAGAGGTTTGCAAGGGGCTTCTCACAACTTGCAACTCCATTAACCAACTTCACAAAGAAGGGGGCATTCTCGTGGAGTCCTACGGAGCAGCAAGCTTTTGATAAGCTTAAGGAAATAATGAGTTCATGCCCTGTTTTGGCTATTCCGGATTTCTCACTTCCTTTTGTACTTGAGTGTGATGCTTCAAGAGAGGGCATTGGGGCAGACTTGAAGTAAAATAAGCATCCTATAGCATATGAGAGCAGGAAGCTCACAGATTCAGAGAAATTCTTCTCCGTTTATGACAAAGAGATGTTAGCTATCATGCATGCTCTTGCCAAATTTAGACAATACTTGGTTTGTGGGAAATTTGTGGTAAAGACAAATCATAACAGCCTCAATTTTTTCCTCAATCAGCGTGATCTGAATGATAGGCAACAAAAATGGGTAAGCAAACTCCAAGCCTATAATTTTGATATTGAATATGTGAAAGGAAAGAACAATGTGGTGGTTGATGCTCTCTCTAGGAAGCCTTATTTCTGCTCTATGTTTGATATATTTGCTGATTGTAGGATTTCCATAATAGTTGAGTATGCCAAAGATTCCTTTGCTACTGATATTTTGGAAGGGAAGTTACTTGATGATAGGTACAAAGTGATTTAAGACCTCATCCTGTACAAGGAACGAGTGTATCTTGTACCCAACTCCAAGGTCAAGGAGATCATAAGAGCTTGCCATGACACACCTCTTGCTAGTCATCCAAGCTTCTATAAGACATACAAGCAAGAGAACATTTTTCATGGAAGGGAATAAAGAGTGATATATTGCAGCATGTTAGAGAGTGTGGTGTGCCAACAAAACAAGGCCGAGCATGTTTTTCCAGCTGGTTTGTTGTAGCCCCTACCCATTCCAAACTAAAAATGGGAAAGCATTTCCATGGATTTCATCACCAGATTGCCTAAGGTGCAAGGTAAGGATTGTATTTATGTGGTGGTGGATAGACTCACAAAGTATGCTCATTTCCATGCCATTACTTCAAAATTCAAGGCCCCTCAAGTTGTTGATCTATTTTTTTAAGAAATATTTAAGCTCCACGGGTTGCTATAGAACATTGCAAGTGATAGGGACAACAGATTTATCAATTTGTTTTAGCAAGAACTCTTTCGTTTGGCTCACACGGAATTGACTCCAAGAACAAGTTATCATCCTCAAATGGATAGGCAAACCAAGATAGTGAACAAATGGATTGAAGCTACTTAAGGAACTATGTGATAGGACAGCAATCAACTTGGGTGAAATGGTTACATCTAGGGGAGTTTTGCTGCAACACCACACATCATATGTCCATCGGTATGTCTCCTTTCAAAGCACTTTACAGATATGATGCCACTTCTTTCATGAATTTGATTCTTGGGGATAGTAGAGTATCGGGTGCTAAAGATATGGTGCAGCGAAATGTGGACATCATGAGTGCCCTCAAGGAGAACTTACAGCGTGCTCAAAATCAGCAGAAAATGTATGCAAATCGGCATAGAACTGAGAGGGTTTTTGAGGTAGGAGATATGGTTTATCTCAGGTTGTAGCCCTACCGACAGTCTACCCTTAAACAGTCTACCCTTAAAGGGAATGGAGCAGAGAAGTTGAAACCTTGATTTTATGGCCCCTACAAGATCCTAAGAAGGTTGGGTGAAGTTGCTTATGAGCTGGAGCTTCCGAAGGATAGTAGGATTCACAACATATTTCATGTGTCATGCCTAAAAAGGGCACGTGGACAGCAAGTTGCACCCTCAATGGAGCTGCCCCATCTTGATGATGAAGGCAAATTGATATTAGAACCTGAAACCGTGCTAGATGTAAGGAAGAAGAGGTTGCAAAACAAGATCATCCCAAAATACTTGGTGAAGTGGAAAAATCTTCCAATTGAAGACACAATGTGGGAGGGTGTGGAGATCTTTGAGCACCCCAACTTGAGGTTGCTTGAGGACAAGCAACAATTTGGCAAAGGGGACTATCATGTCCCAAACAAGTTGGGCTAAGAAATGGAGGGAAATATTCAAAAGTGTTTTTAAACACTAAAATATTAATAACTTATAATAATTTAAATTATTAATAAATAATATTTAAATTACTACATCTAGCCGACTCCTCTAAAGTTGGCGCCTTAAGTATATTTGAATTTCATTTATTTTCCTTGGCCGACCTCTTGGAAGGCTCTAGTGAGCGTGTATTTAAGCTAGGTCTCTGCGTTGTCTTTGGCATCACAAATAAGACACGGGCTAGCTAACTAGGTAGAGACAACACCCTCTGCAAGTCGTACGAATCTGGTAAGGACGTCCACCCTTCTAGGTTCTTGTGTCTTGTTCGACTCTTAACCACTTGTTTTGATTCACCATATTCATTATTACAAGTTTGATGCTGGTTAGGGGAGGCGGAACTAACAATTTGCTGGTTGAGCCTTTGGCTCTAGCCACGCAACCCTTCTCTTTATTCTCTGAAGCAGCACCTCCACTGTGAAGCATATCGCGATGTCTCCATTTGCAGCGCAGGGCAGATACATCACTCCCAATTATTGACATTCACCAAATTACACGGCTTCAAGTGCAACAACGAATCACTCCCAATCACACCCAATCATTGGCATGTATCAGATTGAAGCCTTGGATACATTCACAGCATGGTCATATGGTAGCACAATTCATTAGATGTCGAACCAGATAATAGATCAAAGCTCTAGGTCATTGAAGCAGGATATGTAATAGTTGTTTATGTGACCTGAGTCTTGTGTCAGGAGCAATCTAAGCTGAAGACCGTCTTGGGTCATAAATCTGTATGTAATGTTAATCCAGTAATTGCTATTAATAAAACAATTGTCAGTTGATCTGGTTTGTGGGCAATTTAGTGGATTATTATCATTGTACACACTGCTGGTGCAATTCTGTGATAGCATAAATGATAAATCTGTTATTGTTCATTTTTGTCATTGGCAATTTCCAAAATTTTATGTTACTTCTATATTAGGCTCCTTTCACAATGCAACCCAAATCAATCCACAAAGCTTTAACTATTTTCCCTCACAAGCTGCTCCAAACATCAATCATCAGATTGTAAGGTAATTCTTGCTTCCCTAAATTTACCATGACTAACTCCACCTCTGAGTAAGTCTTTCCTTTCTTATATTCCACTATATTAGTTTTGTACTTCACACTTCTTACCCCTAACTACTTCTACACAAAGTCTTTTCACCATCATGGTTATTTCAAACTTTTGGAATGATGTTCCATTCCATGATGGTACAATTATGCCTTCCTACAACCCCATTTTGTTGAGGCAAATATGAAGCGGTCAACTATCAATGAATCCCATTGTGTTTTAGATACTCTAAAACCTCACTGTTGGTGAATTGCCCCCCTCAATCTAATCACATGGCCTTGAGAGGGATACCAATTGACGTTTCAATTAGGGCTCAAAAATATTTAACTTTTGCAAATGCTTGATCTCTGTTGGTCAAGCAATAAGCCCACATCTTTTGAGTGTGTTAATCCATAAAGAGTTGAAAGGCCCAAGAATTATTCTAATTGAGCATCATTGGCCTCACCCATCATTATGCACCTCATCTAGAAAAGCATGGTCTTATTCAATAGCAGGTTAGAGAACCCTATATTATTTCCCAACAAGACAATTGGAGCAAAGATCTTTTATTTCCTTGATGGGGAAAGTCCTTGCACAATTTCATCTCTACTCAAAACAAGACAATAGCCAATACTAAGATGACCAAATCATCTATGCCAAAGTGTTGTGGCTAAATGTGCCTTCATTGTTAAGGCTTGACGTGTTTATGCAACATTTCAACAAGCTGAAAATAAATTCCAACTGCTAAGGGACAAGCAAGAACTTCTAGATCTCAACGTTTTTCTCAAACAAGACAAGTTTTCACCATCTTGAAGATCAAATTCAGATTTTAGGTTCTACTAAAGTAATTGATTTATTGTCAAGAGGTTCTTCATAAGCCTTGAAACATACAAAATTTTCATAAGTCTACAATGGTGGATCCAAAGTGGTAGAAGCCTATCCATATGAAGTAGAAGTAGTCAAGTTGACAAACCACTCTTTTTCACCAACCATGTGTCAAGACGTGCCAAAATTAACACACCCAAAAATGAACTAAAGAGAATACTTTTCTCTCTACAACATACAAAAAATCATCATCATAGTCACTATAGAAGAAACTTCCCTTGTTGCTAATGAGACTTTTTCCTATTGAAGATTCTTCTTCTTGTCTTCTTACATAATATATTGTGATTTTCACTAGCTAGACTCTCCATTGGCAAAAGAGTTTACCAACAATCTTGGAGAGTATGCCTTCTTTCCACAATTGAGGCATTTCTTCTTCAATGTAGATTGAGTGTCATGTTTATGATTGGGAGGAGCCCTTCGAGTTTGTTTCCTAATTGTTGTGATATGAGAGCTTGATTGTCTCGAGTGGTGACAGTTTCATCTTGAATTGATTTTTCCAACTAAAACGAATTCACTTTTCAAATGTAGGCTTTTTGCTAGCCACATTCAAAAAGGTTATTAACACTCATAAGGAATGGGGTAGTTCTCTCAAGAAAATTGGTACAAAAGAGTCATCTGAAATTGTTTCCCCGAAAGCTTGGAGTCAACTCTACTACTCTTCTCGAAATCCCCCCAATTTGTCACCACTTTACATTTGTAAACAATGCAACTAACTTTGGAGATGAAGAAGCTGATTTTGATTTTTGGCTTAATACATTGTTTTCAATTTGTCACATGCTTCTTTTGCACTTTGGGCAATTCTAATATGAGGTTGGACCTCATCAATGACCCCAAACAATATGATTAACTTGGCATTATCAAATTTTCTTTGCTCCTTAGCATTTGTTGCATGCCTTGTGACAATGCCACTAACAATATCCCATCAGTACTCAAATTCCAATTGCGTTTTTCCCTTTGTTTTCCAAGTGGAGAAGTAATCACCTCTCAACAATTTGGAGGCCAAAAGCATTATTTTTGGAGCATTGGAAGAATTTTTTGCAAATTATGAGGGTTCCTTATCTCCCCAAATAGCTTCCTCTTTCTATATACTTGTTTGACAAGTATATCAAACCTCTACATATCATAATGATATATCACCATTTTATCACCATTCCAATATACCCATCGATACATGAAAGAGACTTCCAAGGTATAAGAGAGCAAGATAGCATATAGTACCTCAACAATAAATAAAGGGATATGTAATGTCAATAGCATGCTAGCACAAGGTCACTCTATACATAGGAGAACAAGCTTTCGAAATATTTCATGATAACTTGCTTCAGCATTCATAGCTAATGCCATTTCACATATGGATGCAAAATGGAGTGAAAATGTAAAAAATAATGTGACCCCTATTCCTCCCAAACAATTTATAAGGTCAATTCCATAGACATCATTGTTGCAATTTTATGTGTTGGGTTCCAAAACCACTACTCTACTATCCTTGAACTTAGCTTCACCTTCACAGCCAAGGATTTGTCATCAAGAAGGTAAAACTAGGGTTCATCAACAAACTAAGGAGGATTAAAGGCCAATTGATGAGAATGGGTAGTCTCTCCTACACTTTGGACTCAATTATGCCCGAGAGGGTATTCCTAGAGGTAGCCTTAATAGGGTTCTAAACCAATTAATATATGGCATGATTGCAACAATCAGCAACTATACCCAACGTACACTTGACCCCTATAGTTGTCACTAGGTCAAGACAAACTAATTGCATAAGACCTCTTATAAAGCTGATAAAACACCTTGCACATGCACCTATAGATAACAGCAATGTATTAATCCCTTTAGATGATTTCATTTGACACTATATACACAATGGCAAGATGCTAACATGAATGACAAGATTCTTTGGAGATTTGGTAGTTTGGAGTTTGCTTAAGATTATTCCCTAGTTTGTAACAATGAATTGTGACCAGCATGTATACAAAATTAAATCTAATCTAATCTTTACTTCTAACAAGGATGGAAGGTGTTTAAATGATAGATGTTTGGCCCGTCACCAATGTGGGCCAATGACTACCCCAATGTGCAACATGGTCAGGAAAGAGGAGGGAGATACCATCAGCAAAGTATCAACAGAACTAGAGATGAATTTATACACATATCAAAGATTACATCATACAAAATGGACATACATAATAATCCATCTCAAAACTATGATAACCCATATGCAATAAAGGAAAGACCATTACAATAGCATTGCAATGCATTAGAAGTTGGCATTCCCTAAATCACTACAAACTACCATGGAGTCATACCATTACATGGAGATGTATGTTTATAGACCCTTCCCACTCTTCACAAGATGCATTCCTTCATTTGCAGCTCAGACTGGCAGCATTTAATGCCCTAGAACCAGCTATAGACCTTCCCAAAACAAAAAATTAGCTCAGTGACCAACCCTTTGAAAGATGAACAAACTCATATTTATATCATTTTATCTTTCGTGCCTAAATCCATGTAGGAAATCCAAAGGAGATCTAAGGATTCAAATCCACCCACTTCATTTACGGCAATTTGTGCGATTGATGACCAAGAGCTGATGTGAGAACCATTGGGAAATAAAATTTCAACCACCACATTAATGGTTGCATGTCACCTTCATGTTTCCATCATTGAAAGTACATGTGAATATGTGCCTTTAAGATGAATAAGTGTTTATAGGCATGAAAGATTTGATTGGGTAATTGCAAGATCTTATTGGGTGACTAATGGCAACCTTGGAGCAATTTGTGAGTAGTTGGAACAAGCAGGAGGCATTCTAGAAGGATTGTGGAAATCTAATGAGGGACCAAACATGAGGATGGGGTGCGGGATTTGGGGTCGAGACCAAGTGTGGGGAGGGGATGGGGTGAAGGCAATCTAAAAGTCAAGTCAACTTCCATGTGGGGAGAAATAAGTGGGAAAGGCTAAGGGAAGTCCTTGCAAGAAAACAATGTGGAGATGGATAGAAAACAGGGATGTTGGAATGGGGTTCACATGTCTTAATGCATAAGGGAATATCACAGGGAAGACTAGGGAAGAAGTTGTCGGAAAGTCTAGCAAGACTAGACATGGATTGTGGATGCAAGACAAATGTCCGCATCCACTTCGTAAGTCTGCAAGGGTGAGGGGAGTGAATGACAATGGACTTGCAAGGATTTAGAGTGCGAAAGGACCAAAGGTCAGGAGGAGGAATAGAGATTGGATAATATTTTGATAGGCCACCAAATTCTGTAAAGGTCGAAATGGAAGAAAAGCAAAGAGATGGATGGACCAGAAAGACTATGCGGAGCTTTTATGCAAGATTGGACACCAAATCTAGATATATAGCTAGGCAAGAGAACATCTAGTTCTACACCCAAAGTCTGCAACACAATGAGAGTGATGGAATACAACCAAAACACTCTTGCACTCGAGATTTTCTTAGATTTTGCAACTACTGACACATGACATGAGCTCTAGGGATGGAGAAAAATAACACTCAAGCAATTTTGACCAAGGAAGCCCATTTGAAAGTTTCTAAAATCGGCTATGAATAATGGGCTAAACAAGGCAGGATGACAAAGGGAGTTATACTTAGGAAAATTTGACAAATGGAGACCCATACAAAGATTTCTCAAGTAGGTTATATGTGATGGACAAAATGAGGCCTAAGCACACAAAGGAGGACATGGGTGAAATTTTCAAATTTTGAGGCCTACAAATCAAGGCTCCTGCAGTAATTTAACATGATGGCTTTGTTTGCAAATGTGAAATAGAGTTGTAGCTTAGACCAAATGTTTCTAGTTGTTACAAAACATGACAAAAAATTGGCTTATTTTAACAATTTTTAACAATGCTCCAAATAAAAAGTCTTGGTGTAGTTTCAACCACAGAATACAGTTTGGCAAATTTATTATATAGTACACCTATTATGTGGAATTTGCAACTATAGCATAGAAAATGCCACTTCTATTTGCTTCAAAGTTCAAACAATGGTATGCGGCTTACTTTATTTAAATACTTATTTCTCCAATAAACTGATAAATGTGGGATAAATGAAATGTTTTTTTTTTTCATTTTCCTGAAAAAAGAAACAGATCATAACCCAATCCCACAATCCCATTTTCATGCACAGGGAGAAAGATTATATTGCACCTTTAGAAATGTTTGATACAATGTTTTCTTTCTTCTCATGGACACTTTCATGCATATTTATTTGTTCTGGGCTTCTGTTGGGTGATGTGGCAGCATTCTTATCTCCTCTTAATCGTTCTCTTCATTGAATTGGAATCTCCTTTGTTCTTCACAGCTGTTATTCCTGTTTTGGATACTGATTCTTCACCACTTCTGTGTGTGAATAGAATGATAAAGGCATTGATTAAAACTAGGAAGACAGCAGCATTTTTTTAACATTTGGGAGGCTGCAATTTTAATCTTCTTGATGCTATTCTCTCCACTTGGGAAGATAAAGAATTTTCTCGCAGTCCATGAGGATGAGTGTAATCCCTCCACAATATATAGCCTTGTTGGACGTCATTGCCTTTTATTCCCGAAGGCAAATGTCGTGGTGAGGGAATCGTTTATTTAATCACTTACTTATTGCCTAAGTTCAATTAAATCTTTAAAGGTGATAAAGTGATTAATTAAATAAATTTTTGTAAAGTGACTTTATGGAATATTATAAAATGACTTAAGTGAAATATTTCTTTATGAGGACTATGCAAAGTCACTTTAATTTTTGAATGAGCAAATACAATTAAAAGAAATAGAAGTCACTTGTCGGGCTTCTTGGGGATATATTGAAAAGCTCATTATTTTTGAAAAGCACTTTTGGATGCTTATATTTTTCACGGGAAGAGCTCAAGCCGCGCGGCTAGGGTTTGAGGCCATGACAAATCAGTTTCGGGTGTGAAACTATCACCCCTAGCTGTAAGATTCGCAGGTTGTTAAAGAAGAAATCACCTTATATTCTGAATTCGCGTCTGGGTTATTTCGGAGCTTTTGATCCCACTTGAAATCGTATTTTGGAGTGAATATTCTGAGTTGAAGGCGTCTTTCCACGAAGGAACCCTAGGCGCCGCTCAAGAAGCATTCTAAACACTTCCAGATCGTGGCATTGAGAAGTCTGGGCGAATAAGAAGAAAAACGCGACTACAGGAAGTAAAACGTTTACAAAATCTCTCCAGCTGGGTTGTGGCGAATGTGAAGATTCTCAGAAAGGTCGCATGGAGACTGTATGGCATGGCACACTCCTGAAGACAAGAAACGAGCCCGGAAGTTTTATTCATAGCTGTAACTGATATACCTTGTGGCGTCTCTGCAGTCACAAGTTGAGGACGACTTTAACCCAGGTCTGTGATTGTTATTCTTCTTGTAATCCGCACTTATGGTGATATATCAATCAGTTTATGTCTCATACATACAGTCATGGTTGTCTGGATTAATCTATAGGCCATCTTGTTGAATCTGTTAATGTCTAAAAACAAGTTTTGAACTATTACAAAACCTGAGTTGTAACTACCTTCTATCAGCTGTGTGCAACTCTCTGTGGTATTCTAAATAGAGGGCTGAAATTGTAACTCTCAGTGTTCAATATAATAGCTTCATAATAATTTTCAGACTTTAATATCTTGACATTCCTCCACTGTTGCTGAGTCCTTGTCCAACATTTATTATCCCTGTAAATGCTCTATGGCTGTAAGTCACAGTTTGTATTAAGTTTCAGTATCAAGCTGCAGCAATAGATTGCCTATGTGAAGCTAGGGATATAGTCAATGTTCCCATGTATGGAGTGGTGGTTTTTGAATTGTTTAGAACACTGAAATACTGATAGTGAGTAGGACTGTTGGCAAATCTGTCACAGTTATAAACTGTGTACTAATGATTATATGTGGTATGAAATGCAATATCAAGTGTTTTGAAATATTTAGCATCATGGTTGTGACATAAATTCCCTACTGAACATTCATAATCAATGCATATGAACTCAACATTATACGGAAACAAACTTGTCCAACTCAACAAGATTGCAGCAATTTTATACCTCTCAAAAAGGAGCACTTCACAATGAGGGAAGATAAGGAAGATAAAAAAAAATTGGTAAAGATTTATCAATGTGATGATGGTTCAAGTGGGTATCTGCTAGGGCAAGAGGTTTGAATGGATCTCCAGGCAACAGCAAGAACAAAATGCCAACCATGATCTCAAAGCAACATCAAACAATATTCAAAACAGCTTTCAAAGGAATTTCATATGTTCCTGTCAGTGTCAGCTAATACCCATGCAATGAATCATCTACACTTCAAATCTTGCAGTCCATGAGGATGAGAAGATAAGGAAGGTAAAAACTTTTGGAAAAGATATATCAACATGATGATGACTCACGAGGATATCTACCAGGACAAGAGGTTTGAATAGATCTCCAGGCAACAGCAAAAACAAAGCACCAACCATGATCTCCCAGCGAGGTCAAATGATATTCAAAACAACTTTCAAAGGAATTCCATACATTTCCATCAGTGTCAGCTAATACCGACGCAATGAAACATCTACACTTCAAATCTTCTTTTTTCACAGGCACAGAGTTGTGAAACACTCTGATACCATAATGCGAGTATGGTCGGGATAGTTGGGGTACAATGAGCAAATCATAATATTGATCAGAACTAGAAGAAAAAAATAAGCATGTAGTTGTTGGTTAATTGTTTAGCTGACCATTCAACTACCTACCAACTGACTATAAACAATAATAATGTTAACTATTATCATTGTTTATAGTCTACTATGATGTAATATTGAATTATTCTAACAGTTACAAGGAGGCTAATAGCCTAAGACATCTTGGCTAATGCAGGATTGACTAAAGCATAGTAGCATAACACTTGAAAAACTCCCAAATAATCACAACACACCACATTTGCAGTGCCATTTCCTGAGTTTTTCAAAAAAGTGGTTCAAACATTTTTTTGTACATGCCTAACTTTTTTTGGTTACTTTTCACACTTGGACGTTGAAAAATACGGAGCATGGGTACACTGAAATAATTTTTTTAAGCATTACAGTATTATAAATTTCTTTAAATTTTAGTTTGACTAAAAGTTTTGTACAACTTAAATTTTAAATCATAATGAGGGTTTTCTTTAAATTATATCCTATAAAAGTTTAGTTAATATAACAAAGAGCTGCTCCTAAAATGGTAGACAATGTCCTGTGACAAAATGTCCTACTATTTTAGGACCAACCATTTATTTTACAGAAACCCTCGTAGGTGAATAAAATGGTTTATTTAATCCTACGCATTTGTTTATGATTAGCATTTTTATAAGGCATTATGTCTATTTTATCTCTACACATTATATTTCATATGAAATAGAAAAATTAGTTTTTCTCGATTTTTACTAGTACTTCACTTTTTAGCTCTCAAGTTTTTGCAAAATTCTTCCCATATTAAACCAAAGTAATTGAATTCCATTTACACTTTTACTATACCATGTCAATGCCATGTGAAAGGAATGCTACATGGATTCAAGATGTACTTGTCCTCAATTTTAGCTCTCACTGCGAGGATTGGGAGGGCTTAAAAACACTTTTAAAAAAAGACAATCCCTCAAACCATCCCAATTAATGATGGGCGGTTTATAAGGGTAGAGTATTGATTATAAAATCATTTAAAGCTGATATAAAGACTCCCCTCTCCGTTCCTGCTAGGGCTCACCATTCAAGAAGCTAGCAGCCGTAAGGGAAAACCAGTTTAAGTGTTGTGAACGATGAAAGCAAATTCAAGGTGGCAACGTGACAGAGCTACAACTCCGAATGAATGTTCATAATCATTTATAATTTTATATAGCCAGAATTTTGTACTTGTTGCTATGAAATGGTATAAACACTTCACTCTATCCATCCAATCTATTTATCTTGTTATTGCTTCTATTGGTTTTGGTAGATTTGCATTTTGACTGTATGGGGATGGCTAAACCAGGGGAATCCCAATTCAAGGGAGCTATTTCAGATCAAGACGGGAAGAAATCTTTATTAACCCTAATTTTACTGATCAATGGCAGTAAGAACAACTAATGGAAAAGATAGTGCAATGTCACGAAGAGCTTCATCTAGGCTAGCTCCACCCATTGAAATGGGCTGGCCATTAATTAAAGTCAAAAAACGGTCAGAGCTGAGTTCAAGCTCATAACTATTTTGATGGTATAAAGTACCTTTCATCTATTGCTAAAAAGATCAAATGGAGGTCCAATTAGCACATTGATTGACTCACTCTCAGTAAGTAGAGCTCTTAGAACTGATCATTGATGGTGGTGTTAGGTGGGGTTTGTTTGCCCTCAGCCAAAAAATTATAAGAATGGTCAAGTAGGATAAAGTCAAGCGATAAAATATTAGGGCTTTTAAAGCAAAACCCCAAATTCAAATCTTCAAAAGATTGAATAAATTATAGAAATTAAATTAAATATTATATCATCAGGTATGATGTACTCTTAGTGAACAACGCTGAATTCAACTCCCTCGTGAATTAGAAACTAGAGATGCCCATGATCGTGACTTTAAGACAGAGGTCACGCCGCAAGAAGAGTTTCCCAATCAAAAAAGTATAATTACAATAAAGAAAATAAGTCTTACAGGCAACTCTGCCAAATTTAGAGTCCTAGAGGCAACTCTGCCAAATGAACATCATTCAATATTAACTTATACCTAAAACTAGAAATCAATAACACCTATAAGAAAAGAATTGAGAAAACGAACGATGCAAATCCTTCACTAATGAGTTCCACAAACATAAAAACATTTTGCACCAAATTCTCAAAAAATTAACAGCAAATCCTTAAATTCTTCAAAACAGAAAAAAAAGTCATTCAACTTCAAGATTTTAAATCAAAATTCTCAGTTTTCAACGGCAAAATATTAAATAGTTGTTTGACAATAATTTGCTCAACTAAAATTTTAATAATAAATAGGATGTTGCCAGAGTCTATCAAAAAGATTGAAAATACTTCCCGATTATAACCGTGTAGATTGTTTTTTCATTAACATTTCAAATTATATTCTGTAATTCATCATCAATATTTTAATTACAAATTCTAAAACGTTAACTGTAAATCCTTAAATTCATTCTACCTAAATAGTAAACCAATCCGTGCCAACAACCCCGAAAAAAGCCCAATTCAAAAGCAGTAAATACAAGCCCTTCTCCAATAACCTTAAATCCATTCAACCTTCCTATTCATAAAAATATAAAAACGGGCAATTATATTACCTTTTGGCAGGGAAACATCTTCCTTGGCCTTCCCCACAGTCTCCATTGAACTGGAAATTAGCAAATCTTCCTCGGCCTTTCAAATAAAAAATATGAAGAAATATTTCTCTTCGCTACAAATCGCCAGATTCTTCACCATAAAATTGCAGTTGCACCCGGATTTTCACCGCATTTTTCATGGGGAAAACCATGCCGCGAATGAAATTTAATAGGATTTCAATTTTGTGAGACCATGTTATGATTTGACAATGATGTTAATAATATTAACTGTGTGATAGGTTTTACCGTTATCAAGACAGAACTTTTAAAAAGTGCTAGTGTTTTTATTATTATTAGATTGTGGAACTCAGGCGATCTTATCTAGGAAACGTTCGTGGAATACTTTGAGAGGATTTATTAGTACTTTTTAAAAGAGAGATAAGAATTGGCCAATTGGATTTAAAGGGGCCACCTCATATGTCAGAATATTTTGGTGTTATATGTTGTTGAATGAATGGTTGTGTTGCGGTCGTCTTCCCCTTGCCCTTGCAATAAAAGTGATGGTGAATTAGTAGTGTATTATTGCAATAAAAGTGATGGTTTTGTTTTGTCTTGAATTTTATTTATATGTGGCTTTTGCATCACTTCGTCGTTATGTGGGTGCAAGTTATTCCTTTCACACTATTCATAATCATTCAATTTTATCAACAAATCAAGGGACCTTTGATAAAAAAAAATATATTTCAAATTAATTTTATTTTACAAATACAAAGACATTATAATGATGGTGAAAATCTAATTTGCATATGTATTATAATGAAGTTGATCATTTATTATTATTTATCAATTAAATTTTCTCAATTATTTGCATCTATATTTGTTGAAAACTAACATAAAATTATTATTAGAATTAATATAATATTATTTTTGTTATAAAATATATAACAATGAGTGGTTTTGTATATCCATGTCAATTTCTAAGTAGTTTTAAGGTCTATTTTGAGAGAATATTTTAATGTAACTATATATTGATAAAATGACACAATTTTGTCTAAAAGTTGGGTCCATTTCCTCATCCTTCACCTATCTCTATAAACGCAATCCCATATATTTGATCATGCATTGTTCATTCTTACATACATTACCATACACCTAACATTTGATGCATTCTCCATGATTTAAATTCATTTTCATACCTAGAAATAATACTACTCTCATATTCTAATCCAACCCCCACCCACAAATTATAACCCTAAAGTTCAAATTTTCCAAGGTTTAATATTTGGTCAACTCATATTAACAATCCCAACCCCTAAAATTCAAAAAAAAAAAAAATTGTCACCTCTTACCTATTACTTTTTTGCCTTCATGTACATTTTATGATATTATTACTATATAATTCTATTTGAAGGAATTCAATTTCATTCATTAATCACCCAAAGCATTATCAAATATTATTCACATAAAAGGAGTATTTACTAGAAGAAAACTTCAATTGGTGCAAGGTGAAAGTTCATTATTGTGTTATACTTTTCGTCAACAAGGTGGTTTAAAATATTTTTTTTCCAAAAAGTTTTAGCCAAAACCATGTGGCATCTATGTGGAGCCAAAGGTTTCACTTAAAAGCTTTTTGTTTGAAATGACTTTGGGTGAAATTTTTTTAGTCAAAACCATTTAAAAGAAAAAATAAAAATAAAAGGGTGTTATTTTGTTTGCCAAAACCAAGTCATTGAAAAGCACATCACCCTCAACACTAGGAAACCAACCACCTTGCTTCCAACAACCTTCTTCTTGGGCCCCACATTGAGCTAGGTCTTAAGCCCATTTGAAATATTTTTATTTTTTATTTTTAATTTAACAATTTCATAGTTATTGTAAAAAAAATATTTAAAAAATAATTATTATATTTGTATGTATATGAAACCAAACCTAACTTGTAAATATAAATGTTAAAATGTAAAATTATAATAAAAACTCTAAATGTGAAACAAAATTAGAAACAAAAACTACTAATTTGAAACAAAATAAAAATTATCAATTTAAAAGATAAACCATAACTTGATTTCACCAATATAAACCTTAATTTTATTTTAAAAATATATACCATAAAATTGAAATGGAAATTGTAACCATTTTTCGCCCTAAATTTGAAACATAAACTCTAATTTTATTTCATGAATATAAACCCTAACTTTACCTATATATGATATATTGATTATTAAAATTATTTATTGATGTATAAAATTTGATAATATGTATGAAAATCAATATCACTTATATCTTGTCATGTCCTCTTCACCAAATCACTCAATGGCTTTACCTTTAGTGACTAGTTGGGTTTGTTGTATTTTTTACCATGAAAACTTTATGAATTCATCATTTTTTGTAAACTAAGCATTTATAAATAACTATTTGTGTTTCCTCTTGATATCATCTAATATATTTTTAGAGGTTTTATTGAATATAAATCCATATTTAGAGATGCAGTGTAGGAAATTGTATACCTTTACAATTTCACAATATGTTTGGGTCCCTTAATTTATTAGACTTAATTAAGCTCCTAATTTACCAAATTATGCATTCCAAAGCCTCATTTTGCTCGTTTCTCAAAAGGAGAACCTATATTTAACTAATGCAAATAATATTTATGCACCCCAAAATGAATGTGTCCTCCTTAAGTCTTGAATCCCAATTTTTAATATGTTTTTGGGATTATTTTAATTATTCAAATTTAATATGCAAATATCAACTTTTGGAATCTAATTTTTGAGAAATTAGATAAATGCCTATAAATACATAGTTATTTTATCAATTCAAAATCATCTAGCATTAAGGAAAATTTCACATCTAGTAAATATTATTATCAAAATCATTCAAAAGCGGCATTATCAGTCATCTACAATAGCAATCAAGATCCTAACATCATGTCAAGGTTATGTGTGTTCATATCATGTTTTAGAGTCAACATTGTGATGTAGGTTTCAAGCATTCAAGCATCAAATCAAGCAATCAATCAAGTCAATTCAAGCAAGATCCAATCCTTAGAGTGATGTGTTTGTATTCAGTCCTCTAAGGGTAGCCACTGAAGATTTGGTGAGTTGCAATGAGCAAGTTTTCATTCATCATTTCCTTCTCCTTTATCATTATTTCTTTCTATCAAGGTTTAATTACCAAACTGGGTTTGACCAAGGCAAACCCCCATTCACACAAAATAAATAATTTTTCCCTCTCTTTGTGTATGTGCAAATTTGCAGGTGAAAAAGAGTCGAAGAGATCTCAAAGGAGCAATTTTGCATTGTTGTCAAGCCATGAAAACTCAAATTCAAAATTTATTTCCGACTTTCTAATAGTGGGACCTGGGGCAAACGGAAGCTTGGATCCAATACCTGAGGACTGCTAAAATAGATTTTGGACCCCTCGTCTAGGACCCATTCGCCCTAGGGCGAACTTGTCCTCTTACAATGCTTAGATCCAAATTTTTATGCCAAGTAGGTGTTTAGACCCTTCTCAGATCTACCTACAAACTATGAAATTCATTTATGTAGCTTCAGGAAATTGCATTTCATTATCTAGGTCATATCATCTCATTAGTGTAGTTACAAAAAATCATTTCTAATTAATTCAAATTTGTCCATTGGCTCAAGGAAACTTGAGAAAGAATATCCAATGTTAGGGTTGACTCACCTTAGGATTGAAATTCAATCATATCTCCTTTGTGATCTCTCTCTCTCTCTTGTTTCCTAATGAAATTAGAGAAAAGAGGACACCCTTTTGTTCCTAAGTTCTTTGCATAAAGGAACTAGGACACCTCTCATCTTCCCCCATTTTCTTTATTTCATTATTCCATTTTGGGAAGAGAACCAAAATCCCACCATTTCCTATATTTCATTTTGGTGAACCCAACATTGTGCATCCTCTTTTTTTGATTTGGAGATAATTGAAACCCTAGATCTAGGTTTTGCATTATCTAGATTTTTCATTATCTAGTTTTGCATTGCATTTAGGGTTACAATTTGCAAAATTACATCATTCAAAAACATAAAAATATTGCATACATTCTGCATATTATATTGCATAAAAGTGTGTTTCAGTCATTTAGATCAATTTTTCATCAAAAAAATACATTCAAAAAAGTTATCATTTTGCTCATACATTGTCATAAAATTGCATTTACATTTCATATCAATTTCTAGAAATAATGTCACTGAAATACCTGTTTGCAACTAGGAACAAAGACTTTAAATATCACAAAAAATATTTAGAATTTAAATTGTCATACCCCTTGTCCAAGGAATCATTCACCCTAGGGCGAACCTGTCCTTGTACAAGCATTTTTCCATATTTCTACATGTTCATTTGTCTTTATTTGCTTTACTTTGTTGTACCATCATATCTCAGTTTTAGTTTTATAAATTGCAATTTTATGTAGTTGTTTGCATTTAGTTCAATTAGTCAAAGAAGTGCATTGTTTGAAATAAAAAATTGGCATTCAAAAGTAATCATTTTTAGATTTCTACATTTCTAGATCTGAAAATTGCAAATATCTTCTTCAATACTTGCATTGTGCTCCCTAGTTCTAAGTGTTTACTATCTCTATTTAGTGTGTTTTGTCCATTTTGGGTACACTTTTGGTTTGGTGAAACTTGTATGAGTATTACAACCTGGTGTCTTATTTCCAATACTTCAGTGAGACATAGTTTAATACTCATGCCATCCTGTGTTGGTACATCCATTGTGGATATTAGGTTTTCCAAATCTTTCACTCATAGTGTTGACACTAGTCAACCCATGTTGGATTCCATCCCCGATATGGCATGTCCTATGACCTCCAACTCTATTGATGTTGAATCCATTGTTGCCCATATCCCTCAAGAGAAACTAAAACAAATGGATAAAGGCTTAGAAAAACTTCAAGATTTTGTGAGCACAAATTATATTGTTGGTACTGCGGTTCCTATCATAGATAACATGAGAAGAATGCTTGACAATGAACATGGAATAGAGATTGTACGTAGCCTAGCTCACATCACTGATAAGCATATTCATATAGCGGCTAGTTGTGCTCAAACTTTGGGTTACACTCAAAGTCAAGGAGGAAATCAAATTCCCCCCCCTTCAACCACAACCTCTATTCCTACATACACTCATTCAAGTGTCACTACAACAATGCAACCTACCAACAATAGCATTCCAACTTTAGTTATTTCCACTAGGAAT